>OZ022416.1:37809434-37855252 GCA_963989365.1 Rhimphoctona megacephalus | reverse complement strand
AATACATTGAATAATAATAATTAATCAACAAAACCACCCAATATGTTGCCTTCTTGCATCATAAATTAAAAAAAAATCTGAAGCTAAAAAAAGCTTTTGATTTTTTCCTCTTCGCTCTCCAATCTTTTTTCTTTTTACTACCAATGTAAATCTGTATATGCAAACTTGTTCAACGTATATACATGATTTTATGGGACGTACGTAAACTTGTATGTAAGTATCTCGTGGTACACGAATGGGAAAGAGAGAAAGAGAGAGAGAGAGAGAGAGAGAGAAAACGATGAACGAGTACAAGTCACATGGACCTTAATGTGTGTACAAACGGATCGTCACGTGTGTACATCCAATGCTCTTAAGAACACACGTGCGTTTGTGTGGGCGTTCGCTGCGCACAAACCTCCTCCACATAAACGTAGATATATATATATATATAATTTTATTTTTTTTCTCTTTTGTCTCTTCTTCCTTCCTCCATCTTCTTCTCGTTGAATTTTCTCTCTTTTTTTCTCTCCGGTTCACTTTGCTTGCTCAATGCACACAAATGTTTCTGTTTGCTGTCCCTCGCATTTCTCCGAGATGAAAGATGAGGGAAAGAGAGTAAGAGAGGGAGAAAGAGAAAGAGAAAGAGCCACAAATGCATCCAGACGTCCACCTGTTCGTTCCTGAGTCATTCGACGACGAAACACGCTCGGGTCCCCTGCGGCTTTATTCTTCTTCTGATTCGTGCTCGACTCTCCTCGCAGCATCACCGAGATCGAGATGAGAAGATTGAGACAGAGATAAAGAGAGATAGCGAAAAAAAGAAGAAAAAGAGTTGAAGACTCTTGATGGGTCTCGGACAGAAGCGACCAACGGCACTCTGCTCTCTTTTCTCGCTTCCCCGTTTATTTCCCACGATTCTTCGGTCTTTTATCCCCCATCGTGCTCTGCCATATTCACTCAGTCCAGGAACGCGACGCGTGCTTACCATTTAATAACTCGCATCAGGGGGAAAAAAATTCGCGCAGTTTTCATGCGAGTGGCACATTTTTTTGGACCTTATTAATATTCTTATTTAGGTGATATTTAATCGACTAATGAGAGCTGCGAATTAACAATAAAATCAATGATTTTATTCGTACCTGCGTGTTCCAAAAAATTCATTCGATTAATCAATTTAATTACTTCAATTACTTTCAGTAATTTCATTCTCATGCTGTAAAAGATTGAATTAAAAAATTCACTCACGAAACGAAAAGAAGTTTAACGTCGATTTATTATATGGAATTATATATATTGATCAAATCATTGAGCAGTGAATATAACGGGAGCAGGTGTGAGAGTCGGATGAATCGTACGAGTAACGGTACGAGGTTTGCATCGATATATACTCACGTACATAAATATCAGTTTGTGCGTTGGATGGGCTGCGAGTTACGCAGATGATAATGCCCTTCAGCCACGTGGAATCGTGCTTCGTCTTTATCTCTTTCTCCCTTATTTTCTCTCTTGATTCCTCTTTTTTCTTCAATTTTGTTCTCTTTCTCCCATCTTTTCTCTCATTTTCCTCGCCTCTATTGCTTTTTTCTCTGTATATTTGTTTCTATACCTTTCTTTCGCTAGTTATTTTTCTTTACCTGTTTCTTTCTTTTTCCTCACTCTGTTTTTTTGTACTATGACGTCATACCATTGATAGAGGCGCCCACATCGGATACGCACGACCAGCAAAGTACATAAACCACGTGCGTATCTCTCTTGACATAAATAGACTCGGAAACTTTACATACATCCATATTATTACCCACAAATGAATTGTCAGTTACTTAAGGGCCCAATCGACCAAATTCTCCCACATAAACCACCTCACATACGTCCTTTTGGCTATCAGCTATAAAAGCATCCAAAGAGAGATGCTCAAGCGTAAGATACGAAGACAGAACTTGGCTCGAAGGAGCGGGGGAGGCATTGAGATGAAAGAAGAAACGAGCGGGACTAGGGAAAATGTGGGATAGAGAGATTATGCGAACAATAGCGTGTCTAGCCTGCGAAGAATCATTTAAAAGTCGGACCCACGTGGGCGTCATTGCGAAGGAGGAAAAGAGGATTGTGCAAACTTGTCTCGAACACCTTAGATGTATAATAATAAGAAGATTTAAAAAAATACTACATACGTGTATATCAATCTTCTTATTTTTAAATTTTTTACACTAGACAATTAATTTCTACGTTATTTTTGGTGCTGTTATTGAGGAAAACTGAAGAAAATGTTTCACTATTCAAATCAACGATAATATTTGTATTTAATTCTTGGTTTATCAATATTTGGAATTGAATATTAAGATAATCCATATTTTTTATATAAATCTATAGATTTTTATATTTCATTTTTTAATTGAATATTCGAGAACATTTCCCTCGTATTTTCTTGATTTTTTAATGAAATCATACCCTTGATATTTTTTCAATCCACTGGGGATGAAAAAAGTTGGGAGGATGCGATAATAAATTAAGAAATCGCGAGATTGAAAGAGGAAGAAGGTAATAAATGAATGAAATATAAAAGGTTCGTAGCGAAGGTTTGTAGAACCGGAATCGTGAAGTAGATAAAATATCTAAAAAAAATTAAAAAAAATAAAATTTCTATATTTATATATTTTTCTGTATATGTATATATTTATGTACGGTTGCAATTCGGCACGGTTATATTATCCCGGCAAGCTCTTTTCTGACATGAGGGCAAAAGCGAACGGTTGTAAATCTTGTCTCTCCTCGATCGTGTCGAGACTCGCGCTCCTCGCAGCATCCGTGAGCTATTTACTGGCGCTGCTCCTGCCGTTGCTTTGTGTCCAAGTTCTACCGTCGCCGCGCTATTTTAATGGGAAACATATCCTCATGGGCGCCCGAGGCAAATGGCAAAAAACCGAGTGACCCGTGTCTCGACTCCTCATTTCTGTTTTTTTTTTTTTAAATATTTTTTTTTTTCTACTTATTCTCCTTCTCTCACGGATCCGCCCAATTCTTGATGAATCGCGAATTCTGACCTTCCTCAAAAAAGCATTTCAACCAAAAATTCGATTCGCGCCGAATTATTTTTAGCCAAGTTCCAAATTGAACGGCATAATTAATTTTTCTTGGGTTCGATAAATTTCAATTTTTAATGAGTATTAGCTGGTTTTGAATTTCAATTACATTAATTAATTGGAACAATTTTGTTCGCCACTTTTTTTATCGTTGCATCGAACAATTTTGTTTTATAGCTTGTCTTGATTTTTTTTTGCTAGTGACTAAATCGAGAAAAGCCTTTTCAAATCATAGTTACATTTAGGTTATCCTAAAAAAAATAGAAATGAAGAGAAAAGAATGAAAGAGAAAGAAAGAAATGGGTGGGAGTAAGATTTTCGAATGATTAAAACTTCGAACGGCTAAAACTGCGAATTTTTTAACCGAAGAATGGTAGTATGTAGACAGATTAATTCTACTATAACCTTTATGTTGGAAATAAAAAAATGAGAAATTAAAGAGTTCGAAGTACATTTACGTCAAAAAGAAAATATAACAGTAGCCCAAATGACGAAGGCTGGAATAGCGGATTTTACAAAAGTTCGATCACTACGCATTCGAGTCGTCAAATACTGAAATCGGCAATATTATGAATATTCACAATGTCAAATATATTTTAACGAAAGACAAAATATCAATGTGGTCAAAATAGCAAAACACCAGAAGGTCGAACGGTCGAAATAGCGAGAGCCTCTAGGCTGCAAAATATTGCTTGTCGTTCTTCGTGCTTCACAACGTTCGCTATTCTGTACTTCTAATTTTTAGTCATTCGAAAAATTCATTTTCGAATTATTCATACAATATATTTTGGTCTCTCAATAAAATAATTGCTCTTTATTTCGAATTTAGAAAATATAAACTTCTCACATTGGGACAATCTATATTATCTGCATTTTAAGTATAGACAGTCTGAATATACACGGAGAGAAATATTTCAGAATATTTATAAAAAATTCCGGCAAAAGGAACTTTTATTTTGTAATGAGACTTTTTACAGTGCTGTTTCCGAAATTTTACTGTGCCATATTACAAAAATTCGTAGGCTTTTTACAAAAAATCATAACTTTATTTCAAAGCACTGCGATGCTGATTAGAATCTTTAATTTGTTTTTTTATAAATTAGCCCAGTCAAGTCTTTCGCACCTAATTTGTTGTGCAGAGCACGGTAATTTTTGTGATATTTTTCTCTCCGTGTATATTTTCGATTAAATGGGCGATCAAAAAAAAAATATTACATCAAATACGCATTCAACTTAATATACTATCGAAAATATAAACTTCGAATTTCTTATTTTTCGTTAATCGAATGTTATGAATACTAAAATTTCGAAATATTAACCGTTATACAATTTGGTTATTCTACATATTAACCCCCACCCAAATAAATAACTCAAATCAAATAAGAATCATTATTTTTCAGAATATATTTTGTTAATTCATCAATTCAGTCGAATATAAATCGAGACGCAGATAAGAACGGTTTGAATATTGGAACACCCGTTAGGGCATTTAAAACTAAAATTAAGACAAGATAGAGTGCTCGTGGCATCCGGGCATTATTTATCAGCGATATTGGAGCTCGGAAATTTTTTCTATACCACATGCTGGTCTTTTACAGCTTCGGCTTTCCCTTTGGCCCGTGCCACGCACAAAGCGTTATTTTCATTTTTTTCCCCGTTATCGTCAAGTGTACGAGTTGCATATATACCGTGTCCTGACAATCAAAAGGACGTTGGCTATTATTCAAGAGAGAAGACGCGAAGCCATTTTGAATTTTAACGTACGCGTATAATTTTTGCTGCAGGCTTTTTTCCTGTTTACTTTTCGTACCGAACTGCGTTTCTTTGTTTTTTTTTTCTTCTTTCTGTTTTTCAATAACTTGGACAAGAGCCGAGACGCGAAGTTAGCCTCATAATTGAATTAGCCCCCCGAGCCCTGTTTCCGCTAAATGGACGAGTTTGCTTGAGTTTACTGTAGCGTGAAGGAGTGAAAAAATATTATTTTTTTTTTCTTTAATTTTGATCGTATTTTTTTGAAATATTCTTGAAAATAATTAGATAATTTTATTTTCATTCATTTTACCATTTATGTCACAATTTTCTTTTTTTTATTTCGATAATTATCGAAATATTAATCGAATTAAATCGATGAGAAAAAAAGTAATAAAAAATAAATCTCCAATATTGATTTAATGCAATAATTAATGACTCTTTAATTCAATCTTCAAAACATAATTTCGAGAGAAAACCCGATGAATTTTTCGGACTTGGAAAAAGAATTACGGATTAAATTGAGCTACCAAAACTGACAGGAGTGTCGAAAGAGACGAGCGAAAGAAAAACAGACGAAGTGAATGAATTTTCGAGTTTTTGTGTTTGTGTCCCAAGTGTGTCCCACCGAGACCTCTCGAGAGTTGAAAGTATATTAAATGTGGAGAGGGGAAAAGGAAAAAAGGAAAAAAGCCGCGGTAGTAAGTACACAATTGTGTGTGTGTATATATAGTAATAGATGAAATAAAAGCCTGAAAGAACAGTTAGGGGCTTGCGTTAGGCGTTTTAACCCTTTTGGACCTCTTGGGACAAGTTCCCGAGCGGGTACGAACGAAGTGGACGAAGAATACGAGAAGAGGACTCTCAGGGACGAGGCCAACTCGATGGGACCTCGAGTTATGAAATATACAAACATATATGAGGGGAAAAAGAGAGGGAAACACATGAATATACGTCCCTTCATGTTGAGAGCTCCTCTACTGCGTGGAGCACTTCAAACAATCTCTTACTTTATATTCTCCTTTCGTTTGTATATGCTCAAACACTTAATGAGTTCGGCCGGGATACATCTATGAATTTTCTCTTATATATACACCAGAATGTATTTATACTATATATCGAAACAGGTACTTCACCCGCACTGATGCCCGAAAACATTCCTTAATAACTTCACCAAACTCCAATCTCGCAGGGTCCACTATTTTATTTATAAAATTTTCTCGTCTTGTCTCCTCAATCCTTAATTTCTTAATTTATCGGAGAAATTAAGAGTTTACGAAAATACGTGTGCTTTGTATTTCGATACATGATTATAAGAAGGTGCATATCGAAAAATTGGAAAGTCTGATATTTCCTTTACGGAATTTTTCCGAAGAGATTAAGTCCGTTGTATTTTTTTAATGGAATTCAAATGAATGAACCGAGATTAACAAGGGCTGGAGTGTACAAAGAATCGGTTCGTCCTCTTTTTGTTAGCGCATTTCTCGTGTTTCATTCTTATGTGTGTTTTGTTACGTGAATCCGGAGCGACGAACTTTGTTGAGACAGAAAAGAGAGAAAAAGAGATTAACGCTACGCTTCGTGGAGCCTTTTGTAAGATTCACCGTACAACTCTCGGAAGCAGAGACGAAGAGTCTTCCGATGTTTTGATGCGTTCGAAATTCATGGGAGATTTTGGTGGCGTATAAAAATGATTTTTGCCAGGGTAACCAATTTTTTAAATTACGATATTGCTTTTGCAGCTCATGGAAAAAAAGTTGGTTGAACGGTTAATTAAATAATTGAAAGAATGAGTTATTTCATTCACGTTTTATTAGCCTCGGTCTTTGTAGAAATTACGAAAGCGATCGAAGTGGAACTTCACACTTTTCCTGAGTCGAGTTTCAGCTCCAGAGATGCAGAAAATAAGTGGCACGAAATTTCGAAAGTGATTCATTTGTTACGGAGTGCCTCATATATCTTGAATACGAATATACATCTAGCTATGTCGCTGTACACGTATCGGAAGATCTTACAGTCGGTTTCGGGCCAATCGTTTCGAGAGACGAAGTCGAACAATGAAACGCATTTGAGACTCTCCGGGGCACTAAGCTATTATTATTGTTAGATACTTTCTTGGCTTATTACGACGGATGGTATTGTACTTTTGGTGCCGTTTATACGAGGTGTCTTGAGAGTCGAGGCTGACCCGTGGAAATTGGATAGATCGTAAAATTGTAAACAAAAAATTTTTCAGTGAATGGCTTGCGTCTCGGATGCATCGTTGACGAGAAATGAATGAATTAGTGATGGCCAATTCGGTGAGGTGGGAAAAGAAGCGTGGAGCGAAGAAAGAACGCAGTGGAAAGGCTCAAATTCAAATAGTTCAACGCTAAAATCTCCTCCCTTTTTTCTTATTGATAAAAGAGATTGGGCCCACTAATAATTAAAATGTAGTCAACGGTGTGGCGGATAAAAAAGTGGCTGGAGATTGTTTTCTTCGAAATTTCGAGATCTGCTCGTTTTTTAGGACACCCTGGATATTTATGTGCGAAGAAAGGCTCGGGAAAGGGAAAGGCCTGTCTTTCGTAAACTTCGAAACAACGAGCACACATGTCCAACCGTTTATTAAAGACTCGGGGTTTTCGTACGTCTGAAAGAGTTCGCGAAAGTGCGATATATATATTTCTTTTTTTTAGCACATACGCTCTCCCGGTTGGTATTTCGGAGGAGGATATCGTACAAAAAGGTAGAAATATCGCAAGATCGACGAGTGATTACCGCGGGTGTATGTGTATGTGCGTTACGCGGTATATCGCGCGGAGCGCGATTTTACTCCCAACTACCGGAACGAGGCTGAATTCCTCGACTAACGAGTGAGAGAATCGTTAGACCGGAAATATCTGAGATTCGATGCTGATGTAAAATAATTCGAAGCTTCGAGTCTTTTCTTCTCTTCTCGTTGCTTTTTTTACTTCGTACTTAGTTTTATCTAAAGCTGCACCCGAGCTATTTCACGTTTTACGAGATTTTTCATGGTTCGATGAGCAAGTTGCATGTCAAAAAGGGCGATCATCTTCTCAGGCTACTAGCGAAATTTATGTACGAAATTTTATGCTCGTAATAGAACCTCCATCCAGCACAAATATTTTCTTACTTCGCTTTGTTTTGGTAAAAAAAAAAAAAAAATAAACAGTGTTTTATTCTGTTTTAAATTTCTTTAACTTACCGTCCATCTGAAGGTGAAATGTAGCTGAAGAGTGACCGGATCGTTAAGGGTGAATGTGTTCTGGCCGAGTGCGTGACTAGATACGTTCCCGAAGCTGCATGAGCCAATAGCCGTTACGTTTGACTGATACTCCTTGAGACACAACCAAAATGCTGTTGTGCACGGCTCCGTGCACGGTGGAAAACCACCCCCATTTCTGTGATCGTTATCCCCATCGATTCCTCCCCCGCAGCATCTTCCGTCGACCAGTGTCCCTCGATTGTTCGTTAACGAGAGTATCTGAACCTCGAAGTAACCGCTACCGGTTGTCGCCTGTCGATCAATTAAAAAATATTTAAATATCATGTATATTTATTCCGATTGTTATTATACCGTAAACAATATATTTTCTACGGAATTTTTTTAAAAAAATCGGATTGTGGGAATGATTAATTCAAGATATCGTCATAATTAATTGGAAGAATGTTAAATTACTGCAATTTACAGATAAATTATAATCTT
This sequence comes from Rhimphoctona megacephalus, assembly GCA_963989365.1. Lineage (NCBI taxonomy): Eukaryota > Metazoa > Arthropoda > Insecta > Hymenoptera > Ichneumonidae > Rhimphoctona > Rhimphoctona megacephalus. The sequence goes on along the minus strand of OZ022416.1, from coordinate 37,846,735 downwards.
CGAATTATCATGAAAGCCTGCACGTTGTAGAATTGAAGAAAAAAATCGTCATTCTATTTACATTGAAACGAGGAAGTACGATTATATTTCATTGTCTTCGTTTAAGCGTTTAATCGTAAGTTTTTTGCCTTCAACCTTTCAAGATCCCTTTCTTTCAATAAAGACAGATAATAACACATTTTAAACGATCCCACGCGGGTTTCTAAATATGATGTATATACACGTTATAAAAGCGGTCGTTTTCTAATTGCGAGAGCATATTATAACGAGTCTCTTGTCGAGACTCGCGAGCTCGTCGTTGATGGATCGTGGTCTTCACTGTTCGTCGCTGTTATTTTCGAAAAAAAAAAATAATATAAAATCTTATATATACATTCTCGCTTTTTCTCTGATTAGTACACCATAATAATTTGCGTACCAGCAGCACGAAACTCACGTATGTATACATGCGTATACGTCTTTTGGATTCTCATTCACCGTGGCTATCTCATGAGTATAATGGTCTCGCGGTTTTCGCCTAATGGCACTGACAAATGGGCTCCGAGGTTATACACGAGGCGAGAACGACACGGATATACGTGGATTCATCTGGCTTAAAAATTAACTCGTTTCGCATCCTCATGAGCACATATTTATTGTAACTTAACAACAAAAAGATGCGAATAATTACATGAAAAAAAAAAAACAAAACAAATGAATTAAATATTCAAATTGCTTTAGATATTTGTATTTTTTGAATTTTTCCGAGAAAAATGAAAAGAGAACGGTTGAAATTGGATTTGAATTTTGAAAACTTCGAACTACCTTAACCTCCACTACGATAAAAGCTATGGGCAATGTTTTTCTTTCATTGTAAACGTCTCGCAGTCGCAGTCATCTTTTCCAATTCTAAGAGCTAATATGCAATCTAAAAAAATCTTGTCTCGAAAAACGAAGGAATATAACGATCCAGGTAGAACGGAAGTGTTGAGTTGGAAAACGGGCCTGAGGGCCTGAGTAGCCAGTCTTTTTAAAATCACACTGAGAAAAGAAATTTGTTGATTCAACAAAATGTTTGTTGAATCGACAAATTGTGGCGAACAAAATGAAATTCGTTAACTCAACAAGAATTTGGTTAATTCAACCACTTAATTTGCTGGCTCTAATAAATATTGCTCATTACGACGAAAATATTGTTGGATCAACAAAATTTTCTGTTGAATTAACAAATTTCATTTTGTTCGCCACAATTTGTTGTTTCAACAAAAGATTTGTGGAAACAACAAATTTCTTTTCTCAGGGGCACATGTCTATGTGACACTTTTCTAAGACTCTGTCATAAAATTCGTTCTGTGATTTATCCCACAAACTCTTGTTTCTCGTTTTGCTCCAGACATGAAACAAAATCATAAAAGAATGAAAAAAAAATAAAAATAAAAAAAAAAAATAAATAAAAAGATAGATAAATAAATCGGGTCGAAAGAAATGGTCGGACGGTTTCGAAATTACTGGCTATTGCCATTTATTAAGTACGTAATACGAGTCGAGAATGATTTTCAACGATTGGCAAAACGTTCGAGGACACACTCGAACTGAACCGTATAGAAATGTGTATGAGAAGCTTTCCCGTTATGCGAGTACTCGATGCGGTTCTTACTATAATCGTGAGCACGATCCTCCAGGACACCGATTATTTATATATATATATATATATATATATATGTATATAAATATATGCAGTATATAGTTGAAGCGTATATAATATGCGCGTGCGGTGCACAGACCAGCTAGCCTACATAATTACCGTTTATATCTTGTATATACATACATAGAATATAATAAAATCGAAGGTAGAAAGCGCAGCGACGAGTTGGCGTTCAAAGAGGATCGTCTGCCTGGCCTTTGCTTTCCATAACGCGAACTCTAAAGCCACGTTCTCAACACGCTCTCAAATAACTTCTAAGACCTCGACGAAGACGACGGCGAGCTTCTCGCGATTCTCTCATTTCCTTTTATACGTTACATAAAGTTTAGATTCGATCGGCAGACGATTAAACAGATACATATATGTTTTTATGTACCACAAAGTAACAAAATATACAGGTATATTGAATGGTACTCGTGACATTAAGGGAGCTTTCCAGTGTGAAATTTTCAAAAAATCGATTTTTTTTTTTTGCTTTATCGAATAGTATACACTCTTCCGAATATTCCCTGAAATTTTCATGCCGAAATTCAGATTATTTCGGTTACTGTACAGCATTTCTTGGAAGAAGGCAACGGAGCGCTACAGCTGCCGCGTAACTTTGAACGCGTTTTTCTCGAAACAGCATTTTTCAAAACGGTGTCCAACTTGGAGGGCAGAGTTTTAAAGCTATCGAGTTGAATTTTTTACACAATATTCTTAACGTCATTGTTTATCGTGCTATGGAAGCTTTTTTTTTTTTGACATCTTCCTATTTTTTTGTAAAAAAAAACTGCCAAAAAAAAATGCTAAAATCGATACTTTTTGTTCAAACCGGCGCCATTTTTGCAAAAAAAAAAAAAAAAAAGCCTCCATAGCACGAAAGCCAATTATATACCGATCAATAATCTTTTTGTGTTTTTTGTTTCAGATCAAAATTGTGACCCCCAACGTGGACACCACATCCAAGTGCATTTTCTGCAACAATTGTTTCATCATTTTTATAGATATTAATTAATAAATAAATCGATCTTTAAAAAATTGTTTTGTATTCTTCAATACCCAATTAATATACAAAAAAAAACCAGACCGATTAGATTATTTTTTCTTTAAAAAAAAAAATCGCGAAAAACAGCGATTTTTCGGGCTGTCACACTGGAAAGCTCCCTTAATGCGAACGTATCATTTTGGAATGTTGAGAATGAATCTGCGAAATCGGTATCCAAAATATGGTGGCTTTTGGAAAAAATCGTCTGCGAATAGGAAAAAAGGGCAAATAAAATAAATGCAGAGATAACATTAATCATTAACGGTTTTAACATCGGATACGCGAAATTGTCATCGATAAAAAATCGATTATTCTTCATGTCCTCTGCTCATTATAATATAACACGCATAATAATAATAATAATACAGGTTTTTTTTTTATTATTGACTCCCGTTTGTATGTGGAAATTCGTTGTCCGGGTGTTCCCGGTGGTCCGTATAATTATGCGTGCGGCAGCGTAACGCCTATATATCGAGATCGTTTCGTATAAATCTGTGTACATAAAGATATGCAAGCGGATAATATCCTCGAAAACACCCGCGAAAACATGGCGCACGTCGTTGTCGGAATCGCGGTTGATGATCGCTGATGTTAAAGAAAAGAGAGAAAAGAAAACATAAAAAAATAAAATACCGATCCGATCGATTCGATCACGTAACGAGAGAAGAGTGGGCGGGGGAAAGAGGAGCGAGAGACGGGAGGGGCGAGCAGCCGGATCGTTATCGTGTGAGAAGAGATATGCTTTAAAATTTATCGATAATGTTTTCGATCTTGCGATCTGAGTGCGGCAACTTTTTCTTCTTCTTCTTCTTCTTCTTCTTCTTCTTTTTCTTCTTCTTCCTCGTATCTTTTATCGAGACAACCATCATTTTCGTATCGCTGAGATTCGCGAAATGATTTTTATCGATCTCTCCAAGTATTTTTGGCAACCGAAACACACCTGTTGTTTGTCTTCGTTCATTTTTGCATATATTTATAAATTACGTATTATTTATAATATTAAATAAATATGGTATCCAAAAATGAGCATGTTGATGATGAAAAGTTAAAACTAAAAGCATACCGATGTAATTCATTATGCATTTTCTTTTTGAAAATTGTAGGTTAATGAAGTATAATTATAAAGTTCCTTGGTCTAACTAATTCGAAAGACATTTTCATACCTCGTGTATACACGAAGATTAGATAGAACATAAGTCTTGTTGGCACATGCATGAGAAACCATACTCTCCATAAGTACACAACGATTATGTTCGTCCACGTTAAATATGGCGTCTTGAGGATTTCCGAGAGGAGTCGCAAAGTTTACAGGGAGGCGAGAGATCGCAGCGGCTACTTTGACGGGAATACGTGCGCAAATACAAGGTCAAAGAGCTTGCGGAGAACGTTTCTTCTGTACAAACAAATTGGGGAGTAGTTGATTCATCATTTTGGAAGAGGCAAAATGAGAGAAATATTTGAACTACTGGTAAAAAATTCGTTTCGCTGTTTCACGAAACATGGAACTTTTGGCGATAGGCAATTAAATATGAAGAAAAAAATAAATGCATAAATAGAAAAAAATATATATAAAATTTGAAGAAGAGATTTAAACATTGGATTAATTATGTTCAACCGCAAATTTTATTCTCAATCCAATTTGCAGAATTATGGAACCCAGAAATGGATTTTTGCAGTGAATGAATAAAAAATGTAAAAATAGTTCGCGGCTCGTATTGTCTGAGCGCGGACCGTAGTGAGAGGCCCTCAGTGATTCTCAAGGATTTATTCAACGAGAATACAGGTGACGATCGAGAAGTCGTACGACGTGAGAAAAGAAATTATACAAAACGCTTAAAAATAATCTTTCAACGAGTGTGTACCGTGTACCCGAGGAAATGTATAAAAGATGTGTATACCATGGGTGTTTGCCCAGAACTTTTTTCTTTTCTTTTTTTATTCAAAGTTTGCACAGTCTCCTCACGTGCCAACGTCAAATTACGGAAGAAGTGCCGGTTAGTTTCTCTCTCTCTCTCTCTCTCTCTCTCTCTCTCTCTCTCTCTCTCTCTCTCTTCACGTTCTTTTTACCCTCGGGCTTTGGTCAACTTTGAACACACTGCTCGGACAAATCTACGAAGCATATACACGAAAGTAAAAAAAATGGGATCTTGTGAGCACGAAAAAACTGTAGAAAAGACGTCAAATCGAGATTCATCGTCTCTCTTCTTTCAAATGGCACGTCCACACTCCCTACGAGACGAGAATTCATCTTTTTATCTCCCTCTTGCCGAGTTCTTAATTCTATTTGAAAGAGTCTGATTCAGGAGGTGTCATCACCCTCAGGTTTCTGTATAAACGCCGAATTTTTAAGTGACCCCCCCGTCGTGTTTACTCCGTCGTTGGAGGTTTTTTCATCTTTCCTTTTAATTTTTTATTTGTATATTCAAAGAGTTCACACACCTGGTTGACTTCTTGGCCTAGAACTCGTGATTTTTATAACTTTTTACGAGCTTCGAGACAGCTCGTTTCGTATCTTTGAAATCGACTATGGATTTTCCTGCATTTACGAAAAAAATCCTACAAATTTACAGTTATTGCTGATTGCGCTACGAAAATTCAAAATCAGTTTTGCACAACTTTTTAACCCTTCCTTGATACACCGGGTCATTTTGATCTGAACTAATTTTTCGGCGTCAAATATCCCTAGCCCAGACAATTTTTTCGAGGACTGCCAACTCCACTGACGCTTAGTTTGAACCTTCATCTACACGCTCGCAAGGCCCCGCAACGAAATATCGATAAGTCTGCGTTTGGCGTCGTTGTCAATGCAATTGCCAACGACGCCAAACGCAAAAATGCCTAATTTAAGTATGTCAAGGAAGGGTTAATGGGCAAATTCTGTGTGCGAATTAAACATTTGTGAAATTTTTCACGAGCAAATAAACATTATAACACATTATTTTTAACACGCTACACCGCACAAAAATGAGTGGAAATTTTTGAATTTAAAGATCTCACAGTAGAAGAACTTTCTCACGCTGACGAGATTCAGTCGTAAATAATAAAGCGGCTTGATATTCAGATTTGTTCCGGGAGGAGGACTTTTTCGTCGATTGATTTCATCGCCTCGAGGCGATGCATCGCCTGTTGGCGAGGTATGTTGAGTGAGAGCATCCTCGCGATTTTATAGCTGCAATTATATCTACATATATATTTATATTGAACCTGTTACGTTGGCTTTTCGTTTCGCGGCATGCAACATATTATATGTGTGACGATCAGTGAGTTCTGCATGTTGAGCTCTGATCGTCGACATCGAGAGAGCGGCGAAGAAGGCTTTCCTTTCCGCATAGTCAAAGTGCACCGAGCCGTACCCACCTGTACTCTTTACTGCTCAGTCAATCCCTCGCCTCTTCTTTTTTATTATACATATACATGTATACCTACGTTGAAGTTGCCGACTTAATGTGAATAATTTGTGTGGAGTTACAGTGAAAAAAGAGGTACGCGGGGGCGGTGAAAGAAGAAGCGCGCATAGTCTCGAACGACTGTAGCGTGGCGCGTGCGAAGCTCCTTAAATATAGAGAGTGTTGAAAAAGTCTAGTCACAAAAAAATGAAGAATCATTAAATCGAGAAATTTTGAGGAACAAAGTCTTTGATTATTATTTTTTTTTCATTAATAGTGCATGGTAGAAAAAAAAGTTTTACAGACTTTTCCCATCACAATTTTGCGATCTAGTTGCTCTGTAAAGCTTGGGCGTCATTTTTACGACACTGCGTAGAAGAAATTCAGTTTTTTATCTGTTCACGTAAAATTGTTGCTACGTTTTTTTCTTAAAATCTTCCAGCATATATTTTTTCGGACGAAAATTGTATTCCTGTCTCTTTCTTCATTTTTTTTTTTCTCACTTTGGCACTGAAGACGAGTGAAAGTCTTCCGGATCAGGACGATCCACACGCTCTTCGCGTGCATACGCGATCTTCCCATAACTTCGAGAGAACTTTGAGAGTCACGCGTTCGTTCGCCAAACGATAAACTTTTATTGTCAATAATAATAACAATAATAATGAAAAATGATAATAATAATAATAATAATAATGAGGACGAACAGATGCTTAAAGATGCACGCGAGCTCAGATGGATCTAGTTTGATGGAGAGAACAAAACGCCTTAAGGGATTCCTTCTTCTAAATGATCGTTGAATGCAAATTTGTTTTGTTTTTTAAGCAAATTTGAATTAATTAATTTAGGCTTTGTTATTCTTAGGTTCAGAAAGTTCAAACCCAATAGTTAAAACTATGTTCAGCAGATCGTGACGTTTATGGCAATAAGTCATAATTTTCCATTTTTTCATCAATGAATTCCTGTTTAATGAATTAATATAGAGATTTACGCCTCTGGGCAAATTTTTAACTCTCGTACAAGAAAAGAACTTGAATGCACGGGGTCGATCAGCCACGAGAAATTTAAATACGTTTATTAAACACTGTTTTAAATGAATTAGTAATTTTTTTTTAATAATACACAAAAACGTCATATAAATCAGTCTAATTAGCTAATCATTTTTCCATTAATTTTATTTTTAGGATTATTTGAGGAAATATAATTCAAGGCCATTTGACCAGCACAGCTTCATTTATTTTAACTTCAATATCAATTTAGCAAAATGAAGTTATTTCACATATCATTAGGTCTATATAAATTGCATTAAGGCCTTACATACGTCCAGAATTTTCAAAAAATCGATTTTTTTTTTACAGATTATTATTCTCTATAGTTTTAGGCGTATTTCTGTGTAAGTCGATTGTACAAATTCCCCATAGATCGAAAGTTATTATAGAAAACGTGACTGCCCAACGAGAGTCTGATGCGCGCAGGTAGATGTCTCGAGCGAAACGCACTTGAAACTTTAAATGCATTTTTCTCAAAACTACTTTTTCTGGCACGGTCTGCATGATAACTCATACAGTTTTTAATATTTTTTGATGCTTTTTTTTTTAAAATATTCGAAATTGTTTTCTCTATAGTCTGTCGAGTCGGTTTTTTGATGTTGTGATTAAAGAATTTTATAAACATAATTAAAGTGTGACATTTATGACACAAAATGCACACTTTTTTTAAACTGCCGTAAATTGCCAAAATTTTTCGAATTTCAAAAATCCGGCTCGACAGACTATAACTACAACTTTATTTTACAAGAATTTTTTTACGTTTTGCAGATCCATCAGCATTTCAAGAATAAATGATGCAGACCGTGGAGCAACTTTTTTTTCATAGTGCTTCGGGAAACGTGATTTTTTATGTTGTAATTTTTGAAAAAAAAAATGAAATAAATTTTTTTATAATGTTTAAATATTAATAAACAATGTGTAAAAATTATTTTTATTAATTTCTATTGCTATCTCTTCTAAAAACAGTTTTTCTTTTAGCGCGTTTTAGGCGCTGCTGGACGTATGTAAGGCGTTAAATTAATAAATTGATTACAGTAAAGTTGTAACAGTTGAAATTTGATATTATTAAAAATAAATAATGAGTTTTTGGTTAAAATAACAAAAAAATTTGTGTCACTGTGACTCTCTTGGTGATTCGTTATAAAAGGAGTAACAATAAACGAGGCGATAGTCTATATGAGCTGTTCCAATTCCTCACGAGGCTCCTATTATCTTAATCCGCGTGTCTCTCATGGGGCGATCGTTCTGACGATGCTGTGGTATTACGTGCGATCGCTATAAATATATCTATGTCTTACGGTATGGAAGAAATGATCGTCTATGATCGAGACAGCTCCTCACGCACGATCGATGAGCTCACTATAAACTCACTCATACTTCGTATATAAATATAGATATATATATATATATATATACATATGGGTCTATGGAACTAAATGTAATAAATAAGGAACGAGAGAGCCGTACGAGACTGAAGAACAAGAATGACGAGACGATGATCCTTAGGATCATTTTACGATATAACTTATAAAACTATTACTATACAGTATTTTGCTACATTTCGAAAAAAAGTCCCAAGAGGAGCACAAGACTGAAGAGAAGATTTGAAGAGTAGAGTGGAGTGGAGAGAAAGAGAGAGAAAAAGAAAGATGATCGGCAAGACGCGACGAGCACCGTACGCTCGTAAGTTTTATCTTTTTCTGCTTCTTCGCTCGATTTTCTCCTCTCTGGTTATCCTCCTAAGTCGCACAGGTAGTAATTACCAGTGGCCGCTACCTGCTCGAGAGTGAAATAGGCCTGCCGAACATCATTTAATTTTCTACATGTTGGCGGTGGAGAGATTGGCGGACTGTGGGCCTTCTCACGACCACGAACTACTTACGCATACTCACAAAATCCTCTCGCACATTTTATACACATATAAACAGTTACAGTTGTACAGGCACTCTCAAAAGTCATGGTGAACTGATTATGTAGATCGTGGAATTCTAAGGAGATAAATCTTTAGGCAATTTTCACTGCGATGGACCAATCTCAATTGTCTTTATCGCATCCCTGCCGGGTTACATAACTTCCATTTCCTTACATACTAGCTCCTTTCGTATACATATAATCTCTTACCTTCTACCTTAATTCTAGCTTATGACTACCGCACTTATTAACTTCGGTCGCCTTGCACTCTGCTCGCTCTCTCATTTTGCTATTTGTTACCCCGACCGCTTCTTTCCCTTATCCCACTCTTTACATATGGATCATTACGATGGATCGTTTACGTGACGTTTATTAATTAGTGATAGCCAATCGCGTGTGCCGGCTAGGAAGGGCGCAAAGTGAGGGAAGCGTGCGGAAAATAGACTTGAGCTTTATCGTTCTATTTCAGTCACTACCCCTCTGCTATTCGGCGCACCGGATTGACAAGTCATTTTTCATAATATCTCATCAAGGATTAAATATAAAAAAATGGTTACAAAGTTTTCTTTTCACAATTTCACGATCCGACTGTTGTTCTTTGTTAAAGTACTATTTATGAAACCCTCTGAATTTCAGGACCGTAAATTGTAAACTTTTGTAGACCGATCTTATGTTGCTGGTAAAAATGGCAGGGTCGTTTAAAAAAATCTTTTAGACTATTTTCTTCGTACCTTATGGTTCCTTCGCTCTTTTTCTCGCTGAAGACGACCCACGTGTATCTTTCGTTCATCTCTTTTTATTCTTATTTTTCCTCTTCTTCGTCGTTCCTGCTGCTGTTTCTTTCTGAAGCCCTATACTTAATATTATTTGCGAGCCCTTCGCCCTTCTCTCTCTTTATCCTTTTCTCCGTCTCTCCTTCTCAGTTCCCGCATCGCAATTCTAGTTCTCCTCACCGTGTTGTGCGGTTACCTTTTTCGAAACGCGCGCGCCCCCTGTTGTTTATAACCTTACAGGACCGGATCGAGCGGGCTCGCGCAAATTACCAAAATAATTAAAAACTCGAAAAACGCTCGTATGTTATGGTCTCTTCCTCCCTCTTCGTTCCATACATATATACACGCTTCGCTCGTTCAGCCCACGTTTCACTCCCTCCCCGTCTTTTCCCTCTCTGCTGGAACCCGTGGGAAGCGAAAACTGGTTCGCCAAAATTGACCAAAGGCGCCGGACAAAATGGTCTTTCACCATATACTTCGTGATTAGGACTTCAAGGGGCTCGAGTCGACAAATTGTTCAAAAAAATTAAAAGCTTTTTTCTTTCCGCTTACAAAAAATACATTCTCGGAACAATATATTCTGATTCTTCGTATACCGAAACGGAGAAGTTACATAGCCTTTTAATGGCTTTTCGCATCAAATGCAATTGAGAAATCACACTTGCAAGAAAAAAACATTGTTTCATCCTTTTGGATCGTAGATAATAAGGTATAGAGGAAGGCACCAATTTGTCGTCTCGTGAAGGCATTGAAGCGTAGTTCCCTCGAGTTCATAGAAACCGGCCCTTGGTGTGAACGATCGTGTAACTTAACGTTCTACCTGATCTCTTTGGGCTCATATATGTGTATGTACAAAATGCGCGTATATAAATAATCGTGAGAGCGCTCGGCTTTGCTATCGAAATACTTGAATGACGATCAAAGTGCACCATCCGATTACGCATGCTGAACAGGTGTACTTCGAGAGTGTCACGAGAGTATTACGTGCCGATCGACAATGGTAACGACGATGACAGACTGGACAGCGTATATTGGATTTTTTTTTTAATACTTGGCATCGAGCCGCTACTGCGTCTCTTGATACTGGCGCATGGAGGAGACTGGGTGGAGTTCAAAGCACGATTAGTCATGCTCGATTTGCCTGGGAGGTCGATGGCGACTCGGTTCACTGAAAATATTCAATAACAAAGACCGTTTCGCTCTATAAGTGCCGCGATAAAGACTTTCAAAGACTTCTTTAGGTGCCATTTTTCACAAGAATTTTCGTCTAGTAATTTAGGGAATGTTGACAAGAAAATTGCGGGAAGCGGTGTTCGTTGAAGCATGAACAAAGACCTGAAGAAGCAGGACCAGATTTTTATGAAAAACTGGTAATTGTTTGGGTTTGTTTAGATTAGTTCAAACGAATCCAAGTAAATCGAGCCAAATTGGTTGTGGACCACGGTATGACTTTCAGCGTGAAAGGGTTTAACGATATGGAAAAAATCAGGTACGGTTTTCAAACAGGTTTGAATTGCCGGCACTGCGGCCGACAAAGTGCAGCGTCACTTTGTTGGATCGTTTATTAATTAAATAACTAATTGATTCAAAGTAACAAAGAGTTCCATTGATCGGAAGAGATGATCGTTCGATCGTTAATATCGCACCTGGAACATCGATACGAAGCGTACCCTGAATTGCGTAATGAAGCAAAATGTATAGGTAGAAGTAGGTGGCTATGTGTAACGCAGCTTGGGGAGCTTAATAAGCGTGGGTTGCTCGTAAACGCTTCACAGTATGTATCCAAGACGGTTATCGGCGTATTATACAAAACGCGAGTTGTGAATAATAGGATATATCTCGCGGGAGGCCTGTAATCAGCACTCCATAGAGCTATATAATGCTCCGGTGATTATCCCACGATTACATCGTTGTGTAAGGAGGCGCGACAGAAAGAGAGCGAGAGACTTCCTCTTGTTGCACGCGCTTCAAAGCATTTTCCGCATATATGCGCCGCGTATTACGTATGCAAGATTGTATTAGCGGAGAGGAGCCAGATGGAAATGAGGGAGAGAGGCGTGAGGTGTCATAAATAAATTAAAATTGCGAATGAGTATGCCATCGAGGGAAATGCAAGAGCGACAGAGTGCACCGAGTGTGGATCGTGTTGTATCGAGTGTCGGAGAGTAAAAAAAGTCAGACGAGAGCTGCGAGAGATGAGTATAATGGGATGAGCGTTTAATCGTGGCTTAATCACGATCGAGACGGGGCAGAGCATGACGACGCGTAGATTTATACGTACATATATGAATATATATGTGTGCATGTGTGTATAGTGTGCATCCGTAGATAACGTTGCTCTGAAAAAAAAAAATATCAACACACAACCCATACACCCGCCACGTATGTAGACGATTTAAAAAAAAGGATCAACCTGTTGATGACAGGTTTGTGGGAGGAGCGTTGTGTACGCCTCTCTTGCCAACAAAGAAGGCCCTCGGTTACTCTTTTCGAACCCCATGTAACTTACTCTTCTTTGCTTCTCATCTCTTTTTTTCTGTCTCTCTCTCTCTCTCTCTCTCTCTCTCTCTCTCTCTCTCTCTCTCTCTCTCTCCCTCTTTCTCTCTTTCGTTTCTCATTGTTTCCTATGGACTGCTCGGCGCGATGCCGATGTGATTTCTCGCTACTCTTCGCGGCCTCGTGATGAAAGAAAACGTGCCGGGCGTTTTGTTTTGTTGCCGCTACCGCGGCGTAGCATCCAACGTGTTCCACTTCTTGAGGGGGGGATCACATCGCCAAGTCTTCCCGTCACATGCGGTCTTTGTTTGATACCAAAGAATCGGTTGTACTTCACCAAGCTGCTGGAATTGATGAAGGATACTACAGAGTCGAGGATACGGTCAGGTATAGATCGCAGCGTTTTATCGTTTTTTTCGTCACGGGGATTCCCGGCTGGGCGTGAAATTAGCCCAATTTCTGAGGAGAATGAGTTAAACTTGTATCTTACGATGGGAGAGCCCTTTTCGACGCTTATCTGGAGCGCGAGAATGTAATTGGATCCGGAGAGATTCGTCATCGTATTCAACCCCAAAGACAGTTGTTTTAATGGTTCCTTTGGCACTTCGAAGCCTTTCGTTGTTGTTGTGCACAAAAAAAGACGCGACCAACTTTGAAGGTGTCTCTTTGTCCAAGGCCAGCTCCTTAATTTCGACCGTTCTCGTTATAAGAATTCGCCCTATTTTAAGCTTCATAGCATTGAAACGACTCACGATAAACCATACACAGTCCGTTCGAATTATCTGAAAGAATTCAGCAAACGTTCTACAAGTTAGTCCCCTCTATTTCTTGACTTCCATGGGAGCACGAGTTCCACGCGGATCCCCAGCAATGATGAGGATAGGGCGAGCCATAACTCTCCGTAACACTTACACACACTGCCCAAGATAGTAGTAATCCCCGTAGGATGTTCCAGGAAGCCGTAAAGGCCAACGGGAGAATAGAGGATCTGACTGTTGTCGTATATAACCTCGAAGAAGGCCACCGTCGGCAATGGCGGCGACGTCTTTTGCTCTCGTGGAAAAAGGGAATCATCTTGTTCGCGGCACGCACCTGTGCGGCGCGCGAACGCGTTTAGCGTTCTATCTTTTCACTTTTGTGGCGTGGTTGAGCTATATATGCGGATCCTGTAGAGCTGGCCCGACCAGCCGCCAAATAGCGGATCATAGGTACTCACGAAGAAGTAGAAGAAGAAGAGCTGAAGAAGAAGGAAGAACGAAGAAACACAACACGGCACTGTTCGTGTTCACCATTTATCCGCTGCCGTTGTTATTGTTGTGAAGATCAGAGCAAACTGCTGATTGAGGTAAAATGGAATAGGGGGGAGAAAATGACTCGGACTTTGAAGGTCGTCTAAAATTTGGAAAAACCCTGGGTCCAAGTGGTTGATTCTATTCTATAGAGTCCCTTGGGATCCTTACTCTATCTACAAATAACAAAAGGCTTCTGAACAATATCTATTCTTCTTTAGTTCCGGATCTTCCAAGATACCGATTTAGAGCATAATCTTTATCAGTTTCGATTACCTAATGTCCCAACCGGGGATCGATGCAACCTTATCGAAGTCGAAAAGCGTTTTATATTGCTCCGGTATCCTGGATCATTTTCGCACGTAGATCTCCGATGAGAGAATCGTGTCTGCGGTGGATCGTAAGGGCATTGCAGAGGCAAGTGAAGAAACCGGGTCCGCGGGGCCCTGATTTTTATGGGGGCCTCGCGTGACCGCCGGCTAAACGCTTCGCCCTGTAACCGCCCAGTAAATCCCGAGTGGTCCCGGGAGGTGTAGTGTGCATGTTGGCGGAATGAGATAGTCGAAGAAAGAGAAAGAGAGAACAGAGTTCCAGCAGAAGCTTCATTTACTTCACTGTTCTTGAAGGACTTGAGGCGGGGGAAAGGATGGCTTGGAAGCAAAGCCTGTGGGCCAGTTTAAGGCCCATCTTCGTGTTTTCCTTGGCATTGATGGCGTTGTTGTTTGTATCCGTTCTGTACTCTTTCTCCCGGGGCCCTTCCGTACTTCTGGCGAACATCTTTTGCCTCTAATTCATGGCACGCTATGGGCAACGCAAACTCGGGATAAACCAGCAGCAGCCAATGTTCCTTCTTTCGATCTCATCCACGCCAGTCGGGAGATAATCATTCGTGCTTAATTTTTCTTTGGTAGTCTCTTGATGCCTGCTCTTGCGTGTGTTTCTCTGAATGTGGTAGACTCGGGCGCGAGCGCACGTGTGTTTCTCTCAGGAGGCTAACAACCTCCACCTGATCAGTGGAGCGATGTATAATTGGGATCAGGGCGTGCGGTAAGCGGAGTCTCAACGAATAAACCTCGGCCTAACAAAACATCAGAACCCTGAGGGGCATGCAATTCGAGTAGAAGAAGTAGCTGAGTGAAAGATTCGAGGGGATGAGAGTACATATATATCTATATTAATCTTGTTGAACGACAGGACGCCGGGGACGTCTTGACCAAGTGTCGCAGGCTCCTCTACGGATTTTGCTCTTTGGTCTCCCGCGGTCTTCTCATCACGAAGCGCGATTCCCAGCCCAAGAAACAAGACTCTGGCCTAGTGGGAAGTGAAAAAGCGGATGATGCGACAAGACTCTACCTTAAGTGGTCGATGGCGCAGAGCCAAGGAGAGAGAGAGAGAGAGGGGGGGGGGGGGAGGGTAAACAAGAAATCCACATAGAACGAATGTGTTCTCGAGTACATTCATCTGAACAAATTGATGGCAGAAGGGCCCGCAAAATGTTGGTTAACCCAGACCTAACGTCTTTTTAACTCTAAGTTGAGTCTTCTGGTGTAATGGGCGGGTGAATTATATGGATAAGTACACGCGTATGCGCCTCTGTGTCGAAGAGAAAAGTGCTGATCGGTGACATCGGAGCATATCTCGCTCTTTCTTCATACTCTGTCCCGTTCTCCCGGTGATTAAGTCCCGAAGAACGATTGATACGACGGCAGGCATCTACGTGAGTTCTCTCTTTCTCTTCCCTGCCTTCTTTTGTCGATGGGAGGAGAGGATTGGAATGAGCGTAAAATTGAGATGACAACCGTGCTCGGATGAATGTGCACGCAAGAAATTGAAGCTTCACGATGAAAAACAAGAGGGGAAAGAGGCGCTCCGATCACAAGTGTATGGGAATAACGTGTATTATAAAGAGGGACTTGGCAAAGGATTATAAGGATTTTACAAAGTCCACGGTAAGTTTGATGCTCGTGCATATGTGTATGTGCGTGCGTGTGTATGTATTTGTGTGTGGGTTCTTGGGATCGAAGCGAGGCGTACGTTGGGTGTGAGAGAATTATCCCATTGTGACGCAGACCTGGAGAGAGGCCTCGAGTCTTAGATCTTCTCTCTCTCTCTCTCTTTCTCTCTGTCTCTTTCTCTCCAGAGTTTCCTTCGACCATCGTCCACGATGTTCAAAGTCTACAACCACTGTTATATTCTTACGAATACTCTTGCCGATGACTCACACGCAAACTTCCACGTACAACGAGTGCAAAAGCATTTCAATGTGACTGCGGGATGAAAATCTATTGGAGTAATTTACCGTGGGACGTTTGAAGGAAGGTGACCATTTTGCTTGACGTGATAATGCTGCCATATTCCTAACTCCCGACTCTGCTCCTACATATCCCTCTAGGCTATCTACGTAGGAATAAAAAGTTACACACTACCGAGTCATAATAATTTCCCATGCGCGAGACTCCACCATTTCAAGTATACCATTCCAAGGAAAATGTCTGTAGCCACAGTGCCACGAAATTCTAAGTGGTACAATTGAATTATTACGTTTCTTATGGCAATTTAGCTGTACATTTAGTAATAACATGTATTATCGACTCCCAGCGGATAAATGGCCGAAATTCATGCCATTTGTGCAATAGGTCAATTCAGTTGACTGGGGGCAAAGGGTATATTTGATTGTTCTTTCTTAAACACTTTTTCCATTGAAGCAAATGAAATAAAAATACAAAAATTTATTGAGAAACTCAACTAACTTACCACGCGAGTTCGACAATTTTTGTTTTAAAAAGTTCTTTGCTTACGACGAAATATTAGACTTTAAAATTCTGCGTAACCACATCCAAGAAAATAATTAGTCAATTGCCAATTAAACCTTTCTCTTCGCAAGCGTAAATTTAAGCACATACGAAACGAGGATTGTGAGAGTTTAGGGAAGATTGACAGAGGGGGGGAGAGGATATCGCTTTATTATAACGTTGTATAGAATAAGACATGTGTTGGTAAGGGAAACATCGTTATGGCGAAGGCGAGAAAGTTTCTCGACGTTGTGACCGTGTCTTTGTCGAATAACGTGGTACATTCGCGTTTATCGATGTCTCGGAAATAAAAGGACTCAGCTTGGAGTCCCAACTCAGCCAAAAAATGATAATTACGCCCTTGTGTAAGTGAGGATTCAATTTATACGCGTGGAAACATTAACAGGACCTGTATGTGTACGTATTATACGAGTGTCTCGTGAATACAGCGGCGAAGGGGAAGGAAAGGATCGAGTTAACTCGCGATGAAGCAAATAAGGACGTGTATATGTGAGTTTCGCGTAGGGTGTCAGCGGGAATCCAACTTTATGGTCCACCTCTAGAACTCTCTTTTGAAATGCTTCAGGAGGAAAGAGAAAAAGAAAAGGAGAGAGGGATTTTTTCCTCTCGCGTACGTCGTGACCAATCGCCGAATTAACCAGCATCCTGAGATGGACCGAAGAAGCTGATCTCTCGGGAGAAAAAGACAGATATATACATAGAGAGAGAGAGAGAGAGAGAGAGAGAGAGAGAGAGAGAGAGAGAGGAAGATACAGCGAGAAAGAGAGAGGATCAACTGTGCTTCGCGTGAAAACCGGCACTCGGCGATTCTCTGATGCCCCCCTCATCCTCTTTCTTTCTTTCTGTCTCTTATTCTCCTTATTTCTTCGAGAGAGCATCACGTCCGCTCCGGGTAATTAAGCCGCCACGCTGCGGACGATGAATTATTGCTTCTGGTGCGCTCTCTGCCTCAGCCTCGATGAGGATCGAGATTCTTGCTTATATTTTCCTCCTCCACTCTCCCCAACCCTTTCCATCGTAGTTTGGCATCCACCTTGACTCCGGGACTGCCGATAAAATTGCCAAAAGGAAGGAGACTATCACGGATATGTATTATCCATCTTTATACATACACATAACCGTTTGGAATTGAAATGGGCGAGTCAGGGTATAAATGAAAAGAATTCTCGATCTCTCCTTGCGTGAGAGATGATCGAAGGATTATGAGAGCCTTCGTAAGATCGATCCGGATATATGTATCTTCAGATAGAAAGAGCGAACTTCGAGGGGAAGGAAAAAATATACGATGCAAAATGCTTGCACGTTTCTAGAGAGGGATCTCGGAATAAGAATTCTCGCTAATCGCTGCGTCCAACTCTCTTTCTCTCCTATGCGTATCTTGGCAATTTTCCACGATCCAATCAAAGCAATAATAACATCATTTCCCAAATTACAAGGAAGAGCGATTAATTGAGATTCATGATTGAACGCACGAGATTATTTTGCATACGTTTTCGGTCGATCGTAATGTTGAAAATTATCAGAAATATAGAGCTCAAACTTTTTCAACTGGAGTCTTTTGCGATCATTTGGGATTATGGTTTCATGGTTGAAAATTATCATAGTTGAAAACATTTTTTTACAGAAGCTTTTCTCTGTGACGGGCGGACCTGGGCGGGGAGTGAAATAGAGTGGGAGGATATTTCTGTTCTCTCGTTAATATTTTTTCTGTCAAAAGTAAAAAGTGTGTATAGAATACATGCCTATGAAACTCTCCCTGTGGCATTTTGCTAAATTTAACGAGAATTATACAGCGAGACTAGATATATATACATGGATGAGAGGAGATTGGCTCGTCGTACACGTGTGTAACGACCATTTCGGCCCCGCGGTAATTGAAAGAGCGGCTTAATTACGCACGAACGAAATCGTCTTGCATATACATACATATAACTGTAATAAACAACGGAAAAAAAAAACATATACATAAACACGTACATACACGAGGTTTTAGTCTCATTTGCCCTGATTATGCTTCTTTCTTCGAAACTCGTTTGTAACATACGTATATAAAAATATGTGTATAATACAAGCGTGTATAATTTCTCATAAAAGATTCGCGAAACGCCGGCTTTTTCTTATTCCTAAACTGCGGCCATTATTCCTGTACTTTTGAGCTCGGATTATATGAAAGTGGACAAACATACGTGGCAAAAAAACGCACCGAAGAATTTGAAATATAAATTGTAATTACTGGTAAAAAAAAAAGGAAAAATTTAACGAGACCGGAGAGAATTTTTATTCGCGTAAAACATCAACGTTGTGTTATTAAGTGCTGGGTAGCCATCTTCTTAGATACACATTCTTTCCTCTTTTTTATCGTGCTACTCTCCTATCTCCCTCCTCCTCCTCCCCCCGCCACGCCGCCTCCTCTTTCTCTGAACGTGTTATTAAATTGTACACCGAAGTTTATTTATCTCCCTTGGGATTCGCGCAGTCTGTCTGTCAAAAAAAGTTCTATGAAAACCGACGAAAAACCACAAAGGGGAAATGTATGTGCATGGGAAAATTGGCTAACATCGATCGCTTGCTTTATAAAGTTGATAAAAAATATGTATATCGATGAAGCATGTGGCATTTTACAGAGGATTCATGTGTGAAGAGTTCTAAGTCTGGAATTCTAAGTCAAAGTAAAATTGAAGTTACAGCCATATTAAATACTTTGATGTATTTCATATTTCCTCTAGGAGTTTCTTTGAAAAATTCATTTCAATGTAAAGTTTCAATGGAAAGACAAATTTAGTTACTGGTCTTGCAAGAAGTTTTTCAAAAGATTTTGATAGATTTAGAGAATGGGGTTGCATTAGCTCAGATATCCTAATTGACTTTACGAGTCATTTGTTTCAAAGTTTTTTCAATGCATGGGGAAGGGGAAAAGAATGAGACGACTGTGCCACGAAAGTCTTCGAGAGGATTTTTCCTCCCCTCGTAAATTTTTCTCTTCTCGTTTAAAAGTGCCTTGAGGTGGTTTAGATTGTTGCAAAGAGTGCAGCCTCACGAGCAGTGAAAGTTTCGATTATATTAGATATGAGAAACGTGCATACGAAGGTTCTGAACACGCACACACACACACACACGCTCGCACACGCGACTACGTCAATAAATAATTCGTTCTCTTGATCTCTCCTTTAAATTTCATTCGCATTTTTCTCTATACCGCGCAATTTGCTCGCACAACCATTTTGCACCTCTTATTATTAGGTACATGGAAAAAAAGATAAATAAAAAAATTTCATCATCGCCGAGATAATTTATTCCGTTCGCGAGATGCAAAGTGCATCGAAGTGAGAGTACGAGGAAAGTTCGCACGATCCATTCGCATGTATACGTATATAGAAATGACATTGTGAGAAGACGTGCTCGCTTCTTGGTCCCTCGTTTGTAACGACGATCAAAACTATCTTATCGGCTTTTATTTTAACATGCAACGTTAGCGATTTTCATTTTAATTCGATTTTCGTATCACTTGAGGAATGAAATTCTATTGATTCTGAAAAATCGTGAGTTTTTTCAAAATACGAACAATATTGCTTCAAATTAAAATGCAGTATTGGAGTTCAATTTCATTTTTCCTATTTCGAATTTCTATATGAAATAGTTTTGGAGAATCGCAGGTAATTTCTCAGCGATGAATCACGTTAACAAGTCGAAAGTTTTCTTAATTGTGAAATTATCGAGAGTCTAATGCATATTGAAAAAAAAAAAAAAAAAAAAAAAACAACAACAACAATGTAAATTCGCAATACCGGAAATCAGAGAAGAAAGTTAAATAAGAAGATAATCGGAGAAACTTTGTTCGACAATTTTGCTCGTTTTTTAATAATGATAAAGTAGGATTAGTAATATTATAAATGAAAGAGTTGGAAGAAGGAATGAGGTATTTTACCTGTATGAGGTGAGCAAAGAACAGGACGTAGGCGGCGGCCGCCCTCATGGCTTCCCTCGGGAATCCCTCGACTACCGCATCACCAATCGTCGTTGCTCCTCTCACGTACGTTTCAGCTCTCCAGGCACAATAAATATAATCCTTTTATCCTTGTACAATAAAAATAATTCCAGCACAAAAGAAAGAGAGAGAGAGAGAGAGAAAAAATCCTTCGGATCGTACTTTACACTTTTTCTCTCTTCTCTGTCACGATTTTCGCGATAAATCGGTAAAAAAAAAAAGAACACTTCACAGAATCGTACTCATATCAAGATCACGAAATAAATTTCCATTCTGCGCGCACACACTCAAAAAATGGTAGCACTTTGAGCACTTTTTACGGGGACACGAATGAGCTCTTTTTATTTTTTTTTTTCAAATATTTTTTCACCACAATTACGGAGGTCAAATGACCGCGAAATTTTAGCCCCTTCGCTCGGCAAATATCAGGCAATTGAGCGAGAGAGTTTTCGGCGAGATTAAGGGTTGTCGGTGCGTTGAGCAGGTAAAATTTCGCACTTGGACGCTTCGATGAGTTCGCCGACGAGCAGGAA
Source organism: Rhimphoctona megacephalus (assembly GCA_963989365.1). Classification (NCBI taxonomy): domain Eukaryota; kingdom Metazoa; phylum Arthropoda; class Insecta; order Hymenoptera; family Ichneumonidae; genus Rhimphoctona; species Rhimphoctona megacephalus. The sequence goes on along the minus strand of OZ022416.1, from coordinate 37,825,792 downwards.
GTCGTTGTTTTATCTTAAAGAACTTCGTACCGAAGCGGAACCGATTTTTAACGATACCGAGATGGAAAAAGATTACTTTTGACATGCAATTCAAGATATTGGATAATTAGAAACGTGCGATTACTACTTTTTTTGGTGATCGCACCTCTGATCTCATAATTGCTCGGGAGTTCGCACTTCCGTGACTTTTTTTTTCGAGCCACTCTCTGCCTCCTTTTCTCAACTTCTCGTACAGTCGATCAGCATTCGATCAGCATCCGCGGGGCTTGAGTTTCTTGCCCCGTTCTCGTCACTGGAACGCGTTTAATTAAGCAGATCTCGATGGCGGGAGAAGAAACATCGAGTCGTGCTTTTTCCTCCTTCCTAGCCACTCTTTCTTCGGCGACAGTATTTACGGATATATATATATATAGATATAGATGTAAAATAAGAGAAGACCGGTCGTTCCTTAGGCGTATAATTGATCGACGTTTAAGGACGTGCTCGCATTTGTACTCGTATTTTTGCCTCTTCCAACTTATTTTAATCCGTACACGTCGAACTCGAATTAAATACAAGAATTAATTCGGATCACAAACTCGATAAAAAATTCACACTTTTTTTCTCGCACGTGGCTCGATGATACTGACCGAAACGTGCAATCATATTTTTTTTTACTCCACCTTAAACTTCGTTTGTACGTGCTTTAATTGACTTATCCACGTGACACTGAAACTCTTAACACTGTTCTTCTTCCTTTTTTATCAATTTTCTTTTTCATTTATTTATATCCCAAGTAGCGATGGTCAGAATTGAGTCAGACGTTTCTGGTTCACGATTCGGATGTACAAACATTCGAAATAAGTAGACCTGAAATATTACGTGCGCCTGATCACTTAGACTTTAACTACTGATTTTATTTTGCACGTGAAAAACAGCACTCACTGATTCTCACTATAAATCCTTGAGTCTCGTAGAAAAATTAAGAACATTGACAAAAACGAAGAATCCCAAATGAAAATTGCCAGTTTTATTTTTAAATAATCGAGGATGAGACGTGCCCGATCGATGATCCAAGGGTTGCTGGAAGGGGTGAAGTAACGAGCGATTGGGATTGTGAAGTCGCCCGAAGGAACACACTCGGTGTTTTGTATCTCTCTCTTTCTCCCTCTCGATTTATCCCTGGCGAACCGGGATCTTCTCCGGTTTTACAAAACTTCCTTCTTCCCTTGGCCGGTCGTCCTTGCCGCGGGGACTGTGGCGAACACACAGAGGGGGCAGTAGCAAGGATCGTTGCAGTTGAGTCTCCTCCTCTTTGTATCTTTTCTCAGGACGAAGGATGCTTCGGTGATTTCTCCTTTATCCTTATGAAGCTTGCCTCTGCGAACTCCGTTCACGCACAGTCACTTGAGGATCTCGCGAAACAACCCCCGAATGAAAAATATAAAAAAAAAAGAACGTCGTAGAACGAAGGGGCACTGTTTAAAGTCGTAAAAGGGTTGATTCACTGTCGTAGCACTTCCGGATTTGAACGTCGGTAAACGTCCGCGTCAACGATCGTAACGATAAAAAAGAAATAAAAAAAATAAAATAAAATAAAATCACTCGAACTCTAAAATTTTCGATAATCACCAAAATTTTAGTCGCGTTTGAGCGAAAATAGGAAACAAATAAACGAAGGAAAAAAAAATAGGATGTAGCGTATATTTTATGGCGGTGTAAGCGCACGTCGAGCTCGAAATGAACGGGCACCTCCGCGGGGTACACGTGGCTCGGTTGCTCCGGGGATACTGAGTCGGAGCCGCAGGCCGGCCTGCGGGCCTCCCCCCTCTTTCTTCCTCTCTCTCTCTCTCTCTCTCTCTCTCTCTCTCTCCCTCCCCCCTTGTTCTTCTCCTCGAGACCCCCTTCTCCGGGGTCCCGTACGGACTATATGACGGGACGAACTATAGAGGGCCGAAAGAGCCCCATGGAATATCTCCCCGCGCTGTACCATCGCCAGAAACGGAGAGATGGAAATATCGGGGCACGAAGGAGGAAGGGGAGAGGGACGAAAACCCCTCTGGGGCCCTCGCTCTTACCCCCGACGTCTTTTCCTTCCCTCTGGACAAACTCGCGTCTCTTTTCCCTCTATTTATCTGTATATATGTATGTAATGGACCTGTGATCCTCTCGCTGCATCCAATACATATATACACGCTCGCCCCTGCTCTCTTGTATGGCGTTCTGATAGTTTTCGATGAAACTGACCGCGCTGCCGGTAAAAAAACACGCTTCAAACTCGCGAGGGATTCTCCGACAGTGACTCCGAGTAAATCAACAGAATCGTAGGTTTTTTCTTCTAGACTTGGGCACCATTGGGGTAATGAGGATCGGAATTACGATAAGTGATTTAGGGATTTTATCGAAAAATACCCAGATAATGAAACAATGAGAAACCCAAGTTACCTCGACGAATCCAAATTTGTATTGCAAAAAAAGATTAAACAATCAACAATTTAAACAATTTGGAATAAAAAATCAGATCAATGAACAAATCGATTGAAAAAAATGCAATTCACGAACAAATTAAATTGCAGTTCCCAAATGTTTCGATAAAAAAATGGAAAAAATAAATGAAAAAAGTCACTTGACACAAATATTATGTTACCCGAGCCCACGTTTTTACGGTTTGAGGAGAATCGTACTGGAGGAGGATTACAGTGGATCTGTATGAGTGAACGAGAGGCTCGCATACAGTATGCAAGGATTTCTTCTGATCCTATGGCCTATCCTCGGTTGGCACTATGCAGCAAATATACACACGTGTAAGTAACACATTATACAAGATGGCGTAGGGCCAAAAGGGCGTCGAATAAATCCGTACGATATTCAATACGCCTTTTTCACTCCAAATCATCACGGTATTCCTATACATTCGCGATTTTATTCTCATCTCGCTCTTTCTCTTTTTCTTCATCTCCCTCAGTCTTATCTTATTTCTCTTTCTCAATTCCCCCCTCCCTTTCTCTCTCTCTCTCTCTCTCTCTCTCTCTCTCTTGCTCTTTCTGTACCTTTCTACCGTACGGTGCATTACACGTTATACTACACTTGTGCTTGGCGCTCTCCGAGGCATTGCGATCTCTCTTTTTCTCTCTCTTTCTCTCTCATTCTCTCTGAGATGCTGCACTCTTAGGATCGTTCCTATGGCTCCGCGCCTCTCTCGCGTATCTTACAATCGGTTTCATCACGAGTACCATGCTCTCAATGTATATACATCTATATACATTTCTATATATTTATATACATCTACATGCATATATATATGAAAGGCACATGGCGTCTCTAATACAATATATATAGCATACTACACTATACTTTGCTCTCACCTCTTCAGATCACTCGCGAATCCCACGACTATATTTCTAGACTATATACCATGGACGTATATACATATATATGTATACGATACTTATGATATTTCAACTTCACTTCCACCAGTTTCGAACTATTGCATTCGTTTTATAATATATATATATATATTGGAAAGACATTTTACGTTTTATTTGACTTCCATTTTACTCTGGGAATGTTGCCAGATTATTCGGGCCTGTCTATTAAGTTATAAGATATGATTTCTAAGGATATTTTCTTCGTTGGGCGAATGTTAATAAAAAAGAATAAATTTGAAAGCCGAATTTGTCAATTGAAATGGTGAAATTATTGGATTTATATATTTTGCTGATTGTATAGAATTAATTTGTTTTTAAATTGTCTCAAAATAGGCTGAGTTTGTTACAATCGAACGATTATAGCGAATAATAATTTGATATTTGATGTTTTTTAAGTTCAATCGCGCGAAAGTAAGCGATCGAAAAGTTTGAATTGGACTTGCAGGAAATCTTGTTTCGCCGTGTTTAAAAAGGGCGTGGAGTTGGATTTAAAAATTTGAAAGAAGAAAACAAGTGTAAATGTACATTGGTAATTTACTGTCGTTAATTATTGAATAAATTGGTACGTCGATCGTCTTACAAAAGCCTCGAAATTTTGGCTCTCTTGTGTACTGGCACGCTATTACTTATTCGAGAGTTGCTCGCACATCGCGTTCTCGGTCGATGAGACCTCGCAAGCCTCGCGCTCTCGTCGTCGACTCTTTTCTTCACTCTCTTACACCCAGAAGAGGTTTGCCCGTTTGCCAGCAGAGAGTTTACTTGTTCGCCTGCCACACGGGTTGATAACCCTCTCCTGCGGTAAAGGGCCTCTCTCTCTCTCTCTCTCTCTCTTCTTCTCTCTTTCTCTCTGGATGAGCGAGTTTATTCGAGATTCGAGGGCCAATATACACACTCGTTATTAATTACTAATTATCAAGATAATTAAGATAATTATTAATTCACATATAAAAAGTAAGGTCATTGTTCGCAACCTCATTGCATTTAATCAAGGATATCAAAATATATAGAAGAAGTGCAACAAATTGAGAATATTTCAGAGTATTTGAAATTCAGATGTTTCTCAAACGCAACTGGAGATTACCTGTAATATTCCAAAAACTTCTTCCACATGAAAATCGTTAGAAAATAGTTTTACTAATAAATAATCCTCTTGGATTGTTGAGTGATGCAAGTAAGGAACGCCGGATGATGGGAAGTGAAAAAAAAATGATAGAAAAACATAAATTTTTGTATGCTTGGCATATTTTGTGCCAAAAGAAAAAAAAAAAATGTGACTCCAGATGCAAGTTTACGAGGGCTCTGATTTCGCAAAAAACGGTGGATTTGATTTAGAACACCCGTCACATATTTTATATCGAGAGACGTACGAGATTGCAGGGAAAATTATCGCGTTTATTCCGGGAGAGACAGGGTGAATAATTTTTGGGTGATGGTTGAACGAGGCCGGGAAAAGACGCGGATGACGAAGATCGAAAGATCGAAGAAGTGCACGCATCGAGAAACGATTATGAATAATGGATAGAGGTCCTGTCGCGTGTCCTGTGTAATTATCCGGTATCGAACGAGGCAGAAGAGTCTTTTCTCGAGAGCGAGAGATATTGCCCCCGGTGTTTGAAAAAAAAAAATTAAAAAAAAAATGAAAAAAAAAAAACGCGATACACGAACGCGCAATAACCGCACGATAGCTTCGATATTTTCCTTCGTACGCGTTCCATATTACTCCCTTATCGTTTTTACGTTCCGCACTTGCGCCTCTCCTGAGTCTCGCCCGGCTCATTGAATCTTTTCGAGATTACACGTCCCCCGATCATTTAAATACACAAAATCGCTTTCAAACTGCATTTCAAGATTTTTTTTCCTCCGTCACATAATAAAAATGCTTACTTCATTTTTCTTACTCCAACTTTATTGATTTTGCACTTAATTTAGCGAACTGAAATTTAGCCTGAAAAAAATAATCGCAGGCTACAAATTTCTAATTGTGTACTCATTAATTCAACTGTAATTTTGCAAATTTCTCGTTATAATTCTCGCCAAATTTATATACAAATAAAAACAGAAGGTCAAGCTGAGAAATAAAACGATAATTCCGTATTTTTGTAATAATTATTTGAAGATGTAGATGAAGGAAAAAGAAATTGATTTGAAAGAAAGTATATGCCAGAAAGTGGGTATTACAAAATAGCCAAAACAGTAGAGATCGTGTCTGATGGCAGGAATAACGGGGACACGATACAAAGGATAAAAGCAGAGCAAAGTAACAAAGATATGGGTACACGAAGCTGGATATTATAAAGGAATACTCGCGTGGAGAGCGTCGAGGCTGATGTAGAGTGTATATCGTTACAAGCGCGTTGGAAGGTTTGCTGCACCAGGGAAAGAGAGACAGAGGGAGACAGGGAGAGAGAAATAGAGAAAGAAAGAGGGAGCAAAGGAGTAGGAGAGCGTGGATGAGGATCGGACTGACGGACAGACAGTAGTAGTAGTAGTGGTAATAGTAGTCTGTAGTTAGGTAGTAGTACCACTGAAAATCGTGGTAGTAGTAGTCGTAGTGGGATGCTGCTGTAGTCTGATCGAGTACGGTAAGTATCCACTATACAGGCTGTTGCAAGATTAAGGCACGAGATGTGGAGAATGAAATAGATATTGCAAATCGAAAGCGAAAACTCGTTATAGCAATTTTTCTGTGAGCTGCTTCGTCATCGAGATATTAATGAATTAGTAATCCGCCGAGCAGTGTCGAGCGAGCATAGCAGGAAGAATTGGACGGGAAGCAAGCCCCCATTTGGCCGCACCGAATCGGGCCTTACTAAATAGTCAATAGTTTCACAACAATGTATCTGGGAGAAAAATGGCCATCGACTTTTCTCTCTATAATCCTGCAATCTATCTACGAGGATCTATAAACCCTGAAAGCGACTTTGTGGACGCTCTGTACACGGTGGCTTCTGCATTGACTGTCGAGCTCGAATATATATATATATATATATATATATATATCTATAGATATATTTCTTAACATGACTCTTTTTCCCTCTTAGAAGACCCCGGAGTTCTGCACTCTCGGAGGAATCGTGGGTCTCTCCACCTCCAACGAAATAAACCTCCGACTTGTTCTCCCTTGCTCGCATCACTTTCAGCATCTATTCCTCAGCGTCCAGCAGGTTTCCCCTCCTGTTCCTCGTGTTCTTTCGTACTATACTCCCGTCATTGGCTCAAGAGAGAGGGAAGGCCCCTCTGGGTCCTCTCGAGGCCTCTTTTCCTCTTTCTCTCTTACCACTCCTCTCTCTCTCTTTCTCTCGCTCTTTCTTCTCTTGAATTGCCGGCGGGCATCATGATGGTCGCTACTCTCCGCGGGCGCTCTCCTCTTGGCTCTGGCCAGCGGCTCTCGTCTCCCTGACTTTTCATCTCTCTCTCTCTCTCCCCCTCCTTTCCTTTCTCTCTCGTTCTTTCGCGTTCGAAGCCTCAAGCGCATGTACAAATACACGTCCACACGTAAAAGAGAGCCCCGAGGGTCAAGGAACTCCCTCGGGAACAGGTTCACCTCCTCTTCCCTTCCTCCCAAACCCTCTCGACCACCCTCCTCTCCCACCAACGACGCCACCGCCGCCCTATGCCCCCACTGATTCTCTTACCTCAGGGCTTTACTCCTCATTCTTTTTCCTTTTCTTTTCATTTTTTTTTTTCTCTTATTACACCCGCGGGGCATGCAGTACCCCCTCCCCGCCCCCCCCAGGCATTGCCAACATCCAGGCAAACCACACACTCGCGCATACCAATATATACCTTCCCCTCTATAAACACAGATGGAGAAAATTACCGAGAGGTAAATTTCTGCGCTTCGCTATGTCCTACCGGCGATCGAATATCAAAAACAAAAGGGCGTTTATCACTTTTATGCATTTTGATATAGTAATTCAATGTTTTTAGTTCAAAATTTAGTTCAAAATTTTGATTTTTTTGTATAATTTTTACCCACAAGAGCCACGGGATAATTCATATCTCAATTTCACAGGGAGCTTCTCTGAAGTCGTATCATAACAGCTATAAAATTAAAGACGAAAATTATTTTTGTAAACAATATCATTATTTAATTGTTTGCTTGGTTTTAAGGTTTAAATGAATAATTCAAATGGGTTAGCATGAAAACTGAATAATTTTATTTTTTCAATTACGTAATATCATCACGAACAATTCATATTTTGTACAGATCAGTAAAATTCTTTTTTTCGCGAATGATCTTTTGCTGGACCGTAACACGCGTTTTATAGTGGATTCCAGTCCAGCTTCGTTGGTTTTACACTGTTTCATTGGATTTTATTAATTTTGGTCATTTATTCGAAGCTTTTACACGCTGGTAGAAAGAAAGTGTGCACGTATATGCGTTTATTATCAGGATCTGAGAATAACACACTTTGAGCTCTTTCCTCTCTCTCTCTCTCTCTCTCTCTCTCTCTCTCTCTTTTTTCTCTTGTATTTCTTCCATTTCTTTCTCATTTTCTCTTCCTCTCTTTTCTTTCTCGTTCCTTCTCACTCTGTTGTTTTATATTCCAGTATATTTTGCAAAACGACATGGGGAACGAGATCGAGGTAATCGGATTTTCATGAGAGAGAACGAGAGAAAAATAAAAATAAAATATGCGATCGAGGGGGGTTCGGGAAGAGAGGAACGACAATGATGTATACATATATTTATATATATATAAATGCCGAAAGTACACGCAAAGGTGTTTAGGTGTGCCTTTCCCTCTTCTTCGTCTCTCCTTCTTCCTTTTCTTGCGTCAGACTGTTCAGAGCACACACGAGATAGCAGATTCCACCTGTGCTGCTGTCTTCCCCATCCTTTTCAACTTCTCTTCCCTTCTCTCTCCCGTTTTTATTCACTCTATATGCAAACTCCGTCTTTCTCATTTTCTCTTCGCGTCTTTCTTGGCCTGTGTTACGTTATATGTAGCTGCGATCTCATCCCCGCAACAAAACTCTCCTTCATTTTCTCATCTTCTCGATTTCTTCTTCCTTTCCTCTTTCTTCCTCGCTCTCTTTATTGGTGCACTGCGTCACTCGTATTATTTTCATTTTTCTTGATCACCCGAGAACTTTTTCACATAGAAACTTTTGTCCTGCTCTAAAATTTTTTTTGGCCATTCAATATCCAACGAAAATGAATAAACAAGTTTAACGCCTTACATACGTCCAGCAGCGCCTAAAACGCGCTAAAAGAAAAACTGTTTTTAGAAGAGATGGCAATAGAAATTAATAAAAATAATTTTTACACATTGTTTATTGGTATTTAAACTTTATAAAAAAATTTATTTCATTTTTTTTTTTCCAAAAATTACAACATAAAAAATCACGTTTCCAGAAGCACTATGAAAAAAAAGTTGCTCCACGGTCTGCATCATTTCTTCTTGAAATGCTGATGGATCTGCAAAACGTAAAAAAATTCTTGTAAAATAAAGTTGTAGTTATAGTCTATCGAGCCGGATTTTTGAAATTCGAAAAATTTTGGCAATTTACGGCAGTTTAAAAAAAAGTGTGCATTTTGTGTCATAAATGTCACACTTTAATTATGTTTATAAAATTTTTTAATCACAACATCAAAAATCCGACTCGACAGACTATAGAGAAAACAATTTTGAATATTTAAAAAAAAAAAACATCAAAAAATATTAAAAACTGTATGAGTTATCATGCATACCGTGCCAGAAAAAGTAGTTTTGAGAAAAATGCATTTAAAGTTTCGAGTGCGTTTCGCTCGAGACATCTACCTGCGCGCATCAGACTCTCGTTGGGCAGTCACGTTTTCTATAATAACCTTCGATCTATGGGGAATTTGTACAATCGACTTACACAGAAATACGCCTAAAACTATAGAGAATAATAATCTGTAATAAAAAAAGTCGATTTTTTGAAAATTCTGGACGTATGTAAGGCCTTAAGTGACCCGATAAGCGTTTGTTTAAGTAGTTTTACATAGAAAAAAACACTGAAAAAGGTTTTTTTTTTTCAATGTTTTTTACAAACCAAAAAGTTCGTAATATTTTTCAAAAAATTCATCATTATAAATCGTTCTCGGTAAGGAATTGACGGGCTTATCTGAAAATAAAAAAATAACTGAATCGCTAGCGGTACTTTACAAACAATTGATATTTTTCATTGGTTCATAATCATTCACGGTCAGTTTCTTCCCTTTTTATCATCGTCGGAGCATTGAAATCTCTCGTTGTGGCTGTCAGTAATCGAAATTCTCGTTTGACATCGGACATCGTGTTAAAGAAATCGAGCAAGTGTGGGTTGATACATATTTATATAAATATATATGTGTATATTTAAATATATAACATACATGTGGAGTGCATGAAAAGAAGAGAAAGATCCTCGAGATGGTCTCGCCCGATAAGCCTAAACAACGTAAGTCATCGCGTCACGCTCGATCGCGCATTATCCTCATTGACCAACGACTCTATACACTTATATATTAGTGATTGATAGAAAAAGAGGCGTAAGTAGCGTCCCAGCTCTGGAAATATATCGGCAAAAACGCCATTTTGTATATTTCCATCGAGGCTCACGTACGTAAAGATAGTTATGCAAGCTTGGATCGTTGCTAAAGGAGCAGGAGCAAAATGGTGGCCTCTCTCCTCGTTGGATCTTGATCTCCACAACGGATTTTCCGCATTGGTGAACACTTCTCGTAGCAAGCACCTCTTCTCAGCTGCCGAATGTATCCTCGAGATTCTCCTATCTCTGTTTCACGTTTCCTGAGTGAATAAGAACTTTTGCTTTTGCTGTTGCTTTTGCTACTGAGGTAAAAGATGACACCAGAGTCATGAATCATCCGCTATGTTGTTATACAATAATTTAATGTTTATCTGCGGCTCTTTTTTTATGATTTTCTATGGTGTTCACGTGCAGCCGATATTCGTGTTTTGTTTAAGGTACTCGTTCTCTTCGGTATAGTTGTGCGAGGGTTTGTGTTAGTGTGGTTCAAGTTAGTTTAACGCCGGGTCAGTGAAGCCCGTTCCCGATAAGAACCGCGCTCGAGTTAATTAATGTTGAAGAAAAAATAAAAATATTAGCAGCGAAAAAAAGAGGAATATTAAAAAAGCGGAACGCGGAGGGGAGAAAAAAGGAGAGAAGCTGCGATAAGACAGAGAGCTCTCTGTAAAAAACGAAGGGACGTGTATACGAAAGGAAAAAAGGAAGAATAACGTGTGTGTGTGTGTTTCTGCGTTTGAGTTTGTATATATAGATTTATAAATCGTTGAGAGTGTTGAGCTACAGCAATTATACCGAATAATCCTCGCGCAGGATCGAGGAGGGAAAAGGACGAAGACTCTTATCTAATCGACAGGCAAATTCGAGCCTCTCCACGAGAAGAAAGCAGCTAATCTCCTGCTCGAACCTTTCGCACCTTTCTCTCTTTTTTCTTTCTTCTCTTTGCTCTTCGTTCTTCAGCAATCTCATTTTCGAGCCTCCCTCTTCGAGCGCCATCTTTTTCGAATGTACCATATGTGACTCAGCAGAATTTTTGGCTCATGGAAATTTTCGGGAGTCATTAAAAATGAATTTCAGGTGCAATGACCTCCAAGCAGGAGTAGATCCATTGAAGTTTGACAGAATAGACCTTATTTAGGTGTACAGTTTACTCTAAAGACGCCATATTGGATTATCGGCATTTCGAGAATTTACATTTAAAATTTATTTTACAAATTACATTTTTGTGAAAAAATGTTCTCGGGATATGGTGAGCTGAAAAATTTGCAGGGTATAAGTTCACTAAACTGGAAAACAAATGCTGGTCTTTTTCGGATCACTCCTGCTCTCTGCTCTCTCTCTTTTTACTTTTGATTCGTCGTTAAATTTTGCGTATAACGACAGGGACGAAAAAAACGTGGAAGCGAAAGATTTTTCGTATTCTCTCTTCCATTTCTCGTCGTCTTTATAGCGTAGGCTAGTATGTGAGAGTGCATGTGAGGAGGGAGGATATCAGGAGGGTCAGATCGTATTTATACAGGAGACGAGCTCGCGCGGGCGCGCGATCGTTAGTTAAAATCCCATTAGTAAAAATCCCGGTTTCGTCGGTCCAGGTCGCGCTCTTTTCTCTCTCTCTTTCTCTCTCTCCTCTCTCCTCATTTGGCCCTCTTACGACCGCGAGTGGCGAGACCGTTTTCGGGGCCCGTTCTCGCGGGCACGAGCGTCTCTTCGAGGAGTTGCCCTCCTCGAAACTTTGCTCTCTTCTCTCTGCCATCAAGATGTCAACCGAACGAGATGCCGGCTCTCTGATATATTGGGAGTGAGAGCGCACACGAGCGGTTTTTAACGAGGAGAAGAGTGGATTCGTGAACTCTTTCTGTATGTGTGTGTTTGTCAGAGCTCAACATCAAATATTCCTCTCTCTTTTCCTCTTCCTATTTTTTTTTTCCACCATAGCAATCGTGCTTTCGTATAGAGTGTCCTAAAAATCATATGCCAACTTTTTGAACGCGTACACGACGTAGGTGAAGTTCTGAAGTAAAAAGTCCTTAGAAACTTTCATTCTGATGGACTGTCGAAGAGATATTGAGTAACGAGTGATAAGCAATCTGAAGCACGACGAAGGGTGAACGTGGAGGGGAGGAAGTGGGCCCGAAACACCGGATTGGAAGATCTACTTAACAATTAATCTTTCACGAACGGTGCATCGGACAAAAAAATACCAAAATCTTATTTCCTCGGAATTTTAGAATCTATACCCATGCTCTAATGCTTAGATGCAAAACTTTTAGGACTGCCTGTATATATTTGTAATATATAGGACAGAGAGGAACGAGACCCTCGAGAAACCATTTTCGGTGTGTCCCAAGAGTCAACAGGTGTCTCCTACCTGTCGTTCACTCCGCGTGGGTCTGTCTTCTCGACCATACGTCCAAGAAAGAGGAGGAGGGCGCCTCTGCTCTGATATTTTGTCTTCCTTATCTTTTCTAAGCGTTTCTCTGTGCGACTCTCCTCTTTCGTTTCGTTCTATATACATGACAAAAAGTTCACTTGATCCTCGTTGAGAGACAGATCTTTTCTTCTTTCTCTCTCACCTGCTTCGATTTCCCGTTTTCTTTCTCTCTCGGGCTCGCGTATTTCCCGTGAGACTTATCGAAATCCGTTTAACCTTCGCGGTGAATATATAAGTGAGCTGAGAAAATAATGGCTCTCAGCAGGGAGCACCCACGACTTTTCTAGGACTTCTCACGAGAATCCCACACAACCACAATGATGACGATGAGTAAGTGGCCCCCTAAAGTGTCGAGAATTATATCTACTACCGTTGCTTTACTTCTTCTTCCATTTATATTCTTCCTCACTTTTTTTTCTTACGTGATAAATAAATTGAGACGAGGAAAAAAATAATTGATTCGTTTCAATTAGGTATACGTTTGGTAAAGCTGAAAATCGCACGCGATGGGAGCCTTATTAATTTGATTTAAGAGAGCTATGACATTGCGTACTCTTTTGAGTATTTTACGAAAATAAAATTCAATCAAATATTCAGCATTATTTTTTCATTGAACGAAAAAAGAGAGTCTCCTTCTCCATATTTTATGAGCGTATATATTTTCCTCCATTCGAGGTGTCAAAAAATAAATAAAATTTTACGATTCGTAAAAAAAAAAAAAAAGAATCGTAGGATTACCCCATTTCTTTTAAGCTTCAGCTTAACTGTCCCAATTTATTTCTTCTCGCATCAACACTCAAATAAAATAAAATAAGTATGAAAAAATGACACCGTTGAAAAATTGTTTTTTATTCTTGTCGTTCATTCAATTATCGATCTTTTTTCAACCGATTTTGTCCGTGTCTCTTTTTCAACCTATCAATTACCGGGGATGTTTTACAGCGGATTCTACGACAAGAGGGTTCGTTAAAGGTGGTCCCATGAGTATGAGAGACAAATGATCTTATCCCAAAGGATAGGGAAATTGAGACTCGATCTTTTTCGTCGCCTTAGTGAAAATTCTCAGACGGTCTAAAAATTCGTTGAATGTTTTACGGAAGATTTTGCTGAAAAGAGAGAGGAAAAAAATTCTTGGATCTTCGTATTGAAGAAAAGAAAAAACATTCTTTGCTGCGGTTTCCGGGGGATCGTGAAACGAGGTAAACGATTTTTCGTCCCGTCACCCAATCGAATATTTCGGAACACACGAAAATCTGAGAACTCCGATTAACCGGTACAAAAATCTCGGTATAAAATTCCCCTCTCTTTACTCCTCATAAACCAAACGTGTATTCGACGCGAGTTGTTTACCAATCCGATCTATATAATACACACATATATATATATATATATATATATATATATATATATATATATATATGTGTGTGTGTATAAAACACGATCGAGAACTCTCGAGTACTCGCGGCATCAATAAGTGCTTACCAATCAAAGAATCCCATTAAATTGCAGGAATTTTTCTTGCAAACCTAATCGGATTCTCAATATCTCCGTCCTGGTGCCCTCGCCCCCATCCTCTCTCCTCCTTGTTAACTCTCTCGTTTCTCGTATCTCATTTCATCGTCAGTTGAGCAGTTAATTTCCAAGTAATAATTCAACCCTTATTAAATACATACAAAACAAACAGAAAACGGTACTTACAAAATGACAAAATATATTTGCTTTTATTTGCTCCGATTTTTTAAACTTTTCAATCACCGTCTTTATTTTGGAGCTAATTATGTATTGATTAGCTCGAAAATTCGTAATTATGTTAAAATCAAAATGGAAGGTAGATAAAAATTACTTTGGGGATGGTTCACACGTATCTAACTTCTAAAAAATTGCCGGAAATTCGAGCGTTACCTTAAATTTTTTTCGAAAAATCGATAAATGAAGATAACGGTACATAAATTACATTTTAAAAAGCATGGATCAGTCGCGAGGATTCGTTTCTCATGCTCTCAGCCGTCCATCATTTTTCATCTCTTTCGCTCTTATGGAAATGTCCTCGCAACTGACGCATATGCTCTTGAAGAGAATTCGAATATGACGAGAGTAAGCATTGGGTGGGGTCCCCACTTCCGATATAAAAAAAAGTTACAACCTTTTTAATGAAATTGTGAAAATCTAAATAAAATGTTAACTTTTGAAGCTTTTCTTTTTGCTGACTTGTTTTAATGAATTTTAATATGGACTTTGCAACAATAACGTGGGCGATACTGCGAGCACCGCTAGGATGATGAGATACAAAATTGTAAATACGGATGACGATTTCTTGGCTGCTCACGTTCTCTCAGTATCCATGGTTAGGATTCGTGTCTTTCTTACTCCGGAGATGCTGCGGGTGAATCTCGGGGTAGGGCACGAAGTCGGAGCTATGCATGAAAAGTTTAGCGGAGGTATAACGACGACAATCTTACGGAGCGGTTCCGCGGGCGCACGACCCCGTGCGCCGCGGTCTCTTACCTCACGAAGAGACGTCGTCCGACGTCTCTGAGTGAGTAAAAGAGCGAGAGAGAGAGAGAGAGAGAGAGAGAGAGAGAGAGAGAGAGAGAGAAGAGGGCCCGTGGACCTCCATTGAAGAATCCCTCGGGTCTTACAGGCCGAGGCCCCCGGTACTCAGGCAAAACGCCGCCACGTGACGGGCATTCGTAATATAACAACGCGAATGACCGCGCGATCTTCCTCGTTTTGTCTCGAGTCTCTCTTTTTCTCTCTCTCTCTCTCTCTTTTTTTTTTCTCTCCGCGTATTATTCCTCGTTCGACGCGAATGGATCAACGAAACGCCCCAATTCCATTTCCATTAATCTGATATTTTCCCATGTTTGGAGATTCTTTTCTTCGAATTTAAAGATTCAAAAAATAATTTATCTTATTTTTTGTAACATAAGAAAATCCTTTTAACGTCTATCACATCGATAAACGCACTGACAATTTTTCATTGAAATCTGAATGAGCTGGGACTACTCGTCGATCGTCTTTTCGTATTAAAAGTTATGAATTGCTTAGCACTGCGACAATTATGAGAGGGATGTAGACTTTTTCAAATAATTATATTTACTGTAATAAAAAATAAACAGCGATTTCAAGGATTTTATTTTCTCAGCATCCAAATCATTTTTTCTCGTGGTATTTTAATGAATTACTACAAAAAACACTTGCTCAATGATACGATCGATTCATATTAAAAAACATTAATAAATATAATTATTTGTTCAATATATATATAAATATGAATGTAAGGATTATTTACAAGCATCACGAAAGAGATTCTCTGGTACGTACGTGATCAGGCATAAGACATATCCTGAGCGAGAAGAGGGAAAAACCTTAGCGGCAATTACAATAACGACCGCGATGTATAATTGCACTTGGTGCTTGGGCTCTTTTGTGTTTGCGTGCATCATATGCGCCCAATGAGCTGAGAAAGAATACACGCTTAATACATATGGATATATATATATATATACACTTATATGAACCCTGGTCACGTCGTCATATATGTCCATCGTTGTCGTATCTGGCATTCTCCTCGGTGCAACTTTGAGACGAACCGGGAGAACATATCGCTTTTCTTCTGCAATAAACATTCTGTAAAATATGAACCCCCTTGGTTCCCCATCTCGCGATATGAAATTCGTCGAATTGGCAACGAACTTATTGCCAAATCGATCGAGCGCGGCGCTACTCGAGCAGTTGTAGTAATTAGGGAGAAAAAATGTGTATGTGGTAAATTAATAATGTAAATTGATTTTCGTCATACTTAAAATTTTTTTACTGTTATTTGTTCTGAATTTATTCATTGAAATGACTGATTTTTATGTACATTTTAAATTATTTTCTCTACCTTTTAATTGATTTCGAGTTAAATAATTATTTAAAGCGAATATCCTTATATCTGCTACTTTAAATTTCTCTTCGTTATTTATTTGCAATTCAAATGATATTTAAATTATTGTTCATATTTTTATTTTTCATATCGT
>OZ022416.1:37659755-37809234 GCA_963989365.1 Rhimphoctona megacephalus | reverse complement strand
AGCCAACAAATGAAGTAGTTAAATTAATCGTTTTTTATTGAGTTAACGAAATTCATTTTGTTCGCTACAATTTGTTGATTCAACAAAAATGTTGTTGTTTCAACAGATTTATTTTTTCAGTGTACCAATTAGTGGCAGGCCAATCCGGTTTGTCGTTTCGAGGATTAGGAACGTAGGATGCTGGCCACTCCTACTTCTCATTGAAACACCGGATTGACTGTCACTAATTAATGAATATTTCATCAACGGTGCGTCAAAAAGAAAAATCGCTAAGGGTTTTTCTCTTCAGAACTTCGTCATATAGTTGTCTCATAAATTTTGCGTATGACTTTTGCGACACCCTCTACACGAGGTATGTGCCTTGAGCCGAAACTCTCGCCTCGAGATAATAATCGGTTTTGCGATCGAGAAGTGGTACCCCTCTTAAAGCATCTCTCCAAGGATCGCATTTCTCGTCAGACGAGAGATTACGCACCGATTATATGGTTGATACAGGTAGAGGTACACGAAAGCTCCGTGTACCGAGACCGCCCTCCGAGTAATTTTTGCCAATAATCGAGAATAATGACGACAAGTATTCACAGTGCGAAATTAAAAAAAAAGAAAACATTTACAAGAATTTTATATCACATTTTTATTAAGAGTTTAAACATTTTATATCGAATATTCGATTTATAGGTTCATGTAATTTTATTATTTTTTTTTCCGACCGCGGGATATATTTTATTTTATACAAATAAATATAGTCGAGAAAGAAACAAATTTCAATTTACTAAAAGCTTGTTTGGCATGCCTTGATTGACTCGTTTATCCAATCTCTTTTTACCTCAGTGCAGAAATCGTATAATTATCGAAATCCTGCATTTAACTCTTGACTCAAAGGAGGCCCAATTTGCGTTTCACTTCGACGTGAACTTGACTCTTGACTCATCGTTTGATTCTTTGAGATCCTATCAATTAAAGACACCGAAACAGTATCGGTGAATGACAGGCTCGCTTGAATTTTTAACTCGTTACTCAAAGTTCTCACGTATAAAAATATACATCAACGATTAAACTCCAAAATAAGTTCGAAATATTCACGATTTGTCATATAGTCCTATACATTTTTATACGTGGGCTGCATCTTCGGGGTTATGTCAAATTAATGACAATTCTATCGTCATTATTATACTATATCGTAAGTAGTTTAATCATTCCACACTAAAGTAACTAAACAAATAAGAAAAGAAGATTATTTTGTTTTAACATGAAAAAATTAAATAACATTTCGATCAAATAGTTTTTTTTATAGTCAGAAAATGGTTAGAAATCGTAATTAAAAAAAAATTGGAAAAGCGATCTTGATTCCCAACAACCGATTTATTGCATAAAATAAAAATGATACAATAATTTATGTGGTTTTTTCAGGTTTTTTTCATTTTATTTTGTAATAAGTCTCAAATATTTCATTTGATTGAAATAAAAATATCCTGGGCAAAAAATAACAGACAAAACAATATTTTTGGTGGGAAACGCCTTACATACGTCCAGCAGCGCCTAAAACGCGCTAAAAGAAAAACTGTTTTTAGAAGAGATAGCAATAGAAATTAATAAAAATAATTTTTACACATTGTTTATTAGTATTTAAACTTTATAAAAAAATTTATTTCATTTTTTTTTTTCAAAAAATACAACATAAAAAATCACGTTTCCCGAAGCACTATAAAAAAAAAGTTGCTCCACGGTCTGCATCATTTCTTCTTGAAATACTGATGGATCTGTAAAACATAAAAAAATTCTTATAAAATAAAGTTGTAGTTATAGTCTGTCGAGCCGGATTTTTGAAATTCGAAAAATTTTGGCAATTTACGGGAGTTTAAAAAAAAGTGTGCATTTTGTGTCATAAATGTCACACTTTAATTATGTTTATAAAATTTTTTAATCACAACATCAAAAATCCGGCCCGACAGACTATAGAGAAAATAATTTCGAATATTTAAAAAAAAAAAGCATCAAAAAATATTAAAAACTGTATGAGTTATCATGCAGACCGTGCCAGAAAAAGTAGTTTTGAGAAAAATGCATTTAAAGTTTCGTGACTACCCAACGTGACTGCGTTGGGCAGTCACGTTTTCTATAATAACTTTCGATCTATGGGCAATTTATACAATCGACTTACACAGAAATACGCCTAAAATTATAGAGAATAATAATCTGTAAAAAAAAATCGATTTTTTGAAAATTCTGGACGTATGTAATGCCTTAACCGGTTGAGTGGTAATGGATCATATATGTACAAAAAAAAAATGTACCCGCAGTGGTAATGCATCATATATTTACAAATTTAAATTACTCGCTCAAATGTCAACCGATTTGCACACAATTTGATACATAACCATTTTCGAGGTCGCTCTACACAAATGTTCTGTCAGATTTTCAAAAAAAATGTAAGGGTAGCGAATTAAGGGCGGGTTTAGGGGTGGCCTTTTTTACAGTTTCTGTGCCAAAACGGTCACGATATAATTCTCGAGCAAATTAGACGAATTTGCATGCGCCTCACCCCCACCTCTGATTTTCACCCCCCTGGAGGGTGATGGTCGAATTGGGTTTTCACCGAATAAGGTTGGAACTCTTCGAAAATGATTTATCGTAAATCTGGAATTGTTATAAAATCTCGTTCCGAAAATCTGCGCAAATGCACCCTCTACCCTTATCTTCTCACCCCCGGTGGGGTGCTGTATCAAAACTGACCCTGGGAATGGATTCAGCGGCCCAAACAAACCCCTAGAAAACATATTCGTATATATATTTTAGTAAAGAACTGCATCAGCGTACCATTTTTGGCCAGAAAACTGAAAAATTGTCTACCACTCAACCGGTTAAATATGGTATAAGTAAACTTGTGATGAAGATACGCTAAATTTAGTAACATGAAAGGGTTATTTGATTACCGAATAACGTCAGCGTTAACTCGAAGGGCTCCGTGCATCCTTATTGGCACGTTTGCTCATCAGGCCAAAGTCGTTTCTCGTGGCTGCTGCGCTGTATCTCTACTTTGAGAGTCACAGAGAGTACACACGAGAGATGACTAACGTCAGAATTAATGTGCATCAGGAGAACTCGCATGGACCGTTGCACTTCCTTGACACACACGCGGTCTTTCTCGATCTCTCTCTTCTTCGCTCTCTCTCTCTCTCTCTCTCTCTCTCTCTCTCTCTCTCTCTCTCTCTCTCTCTCTCTCTCTCTCTCTCTCTCTCTCTCTCTCTCTCTCTCTCTCTCTCTCTCTCTCTCTCTCTCTCTCTCTCTCTCTCTCTCTCTCTCTCTCACTCTCTCTCCCTCTCTCTCTCTCTCTCTCTCTCGCTCTCTCTCTCTCTCTCTCTCTCTCTCGCTCTCCTTGTCGCGGAAACCGCACTAAGCATTAGCGTAAATTAGTCTTGTGTACGAATGTTGTTCGTCTAACCTTATCCGCACTACACCAAAGTGCCACGATGTATGTACTAAATTCAAAATTTCTACAGGAACGTACATACACACGACGTACATTATTTTTTACCCACCACAGGGGAATTTAATGTTACACGAAACATTATCTCACGGTTGCTAATCATCCAAAAAAATTTTTTTTTATATTATTTCATTTTTCTACGCATAATCTTTGAATCATTTTCTCATTTCTTACTGCCTAATTCTTTCAATTGAACGCAAAATTTATTTCGTCACAGTGATATTTGTTTATTGGAAAGAATCTCATTCGAGTTGACTGTAACAGTAAATTTAATTTTGTTTCATTCTATTCGAAAGGAAATTAGGATACAGTTTGATTAATTAAACAAAAACAAATGTAAAACTTTCGGTACAGATTTCCTGACCAATGACTGCCCTTTTTCCATTTGGAGCATTCTCCAATTCTCTTCAGATCTTTTTCCTCTTTTCATCTTTTTATCTCTATCTTTCGTTCACCTAATTCTAGTGGTCCGACCGAAACCACACGCCTGCGGTGATTTCGGCTTTTTCATTGCTCAAAGAGGAAATAAAAATTGACTCAAAAGGCAAACGCGTTAGCCGCCTTGAATATCGCGGAATTTGAAGCGTAAAATCAGCTCTCTTGAGGGGCGAAAAGGGAGCAGGATTATTATTACAGGTACAAGCCGTCAAAAGAAAATGACGGAGGGCACGTGCCTTGAGTGCGAAAAAGCACGTACTTTAAAAAGCGATTGCCGTGTTCGAATGGCAATAACGATAATGAATAGTTCGAGTATATACATACAAAAATATAAAGTGTGATGTAAAAGTCGTGTCAAACTTCCCGAAGCATAGCAAAAGAAGAAAATTTTGAATATGCGAGTCTTTAGCTATTTTTTTCTTCGATGTCGAGATATTAATTGCCGATCAAAAAAAAAGTTTTAAGGCTTCCCTTTTTGAAATTTCGAGTTCCACCTACGCTGTAAATTTCAAGAGAAACCTTCGAGACACCCAGTATATTCGGCGGCAAAATCACAGGCCTACTTTTCCTGTTAATCCCTTAACGATGTTTTTTCCCCTATACGAAATATCTTATCGCAGCTTTTTATTTTCGTATTTTTCAACTTTTCGAATATGTTTTTTCTTTCGAAAAGAACTTCCGGCACGGTAAAATTTGATCCGTAAATTTTGATGATTCATAAGAAGTCTTAACGAGCTAGTTAAATTTTCATTCGGCTACGCGATAATAATACTCGTTAAATAATGAGCGTCTGTTGCAAACTTGAGTCTGGAGTAGCCGCAGTTATTATCATTATATTTTCACTAGTGTGGAATTCAAGCTCTAGCGTAATTCGGATCTCTGGTCATTCACATTCGCTATTCGTTGTCGTCGCGTCGCGAATCATTTTATCAATCTATTATATGTGCTCCAAAGTACTCGTAGACGTGGCGTTTCTTTTTCTTCTTTTTCTTTCGAGCCACCGAGACTCATCTCTTAATCACTTGATTTATAGCCAAGAGACTAATCAACCGACCTAGGCGCTAACCATTCACGCATACATCCACACAAACGTGACCGCGATTTTCTCAGATCTCTTTCACTTTTCTTTTATGTCTATATCCCTCGCACGATGGTTGTGAGAAATTCAGGCATGACTAATTCCTGCCCATAATAACACTTCCACGTAACTGATAACCTTATGGCCATATTGACCTCGTTAAAATTCTAGTCGCCGAATTAATGCTAATAAATAAATATAACATTCATTCGTTTCCATAAAAATAATTCTATTGAATGTACGCAACCATATCGTCACCATATCGTTTTCATAAAAATAATTCTATTGAATGTACGCAAACACCAGAACGACGATTTTCTTGAATGGAAAGTGGAATAACCGATCCACGAAATAATTTAACACTTTATTCTTTCTTTGGAATGGAACTATTAAAAAAAAATCTGATAAGTATTAAATTTTGAGCAGAAACGATTACAAGTATTTTTTATTCACGCTTATTACAAATCATTGAGCTTAAAAGCATTTAAGGGCAGGGTAAGGTTTTAAAAGCGAAAAAAGGCACATTTTCATGATTTTTTTGCGCCGATATGAGTAATATTCTTTTATTCATTTTATATATATATTATAGTATAACTTCTGAAGTATATTAGAAAAAATTTTCAATCAAAAATATTGATAAATATGCCCGTGACAGCGAATCTCCGGAGGCGCCTTGAAAAAAAGTTGTTTTGCGGTGAACATGATAACTCGTTACCGGATCATCTGAAACAAAAAAATCAATATGCGTTTTAAAGGTGATATGTTTCCCCAGGTAATCAGGGGGAGTTTTTTTTTTTTTTTGATTTTTTGCAGCATTTGGAAGTGATACACGCGATTTTAGCTAAAAAAATCTCGTGAATTTGTTATTAAAAAATAGAAAAAAATTATTAAAAAAAAACTCGCCCTGATTACCTGTTGATTTATGTGTAGAAATAGTGTTTGAATTTTCAAAAGGATCGGTTAAGTAGATTTTGAGTTCTAATGTTCACGAACTTCAAAAATGATGTTTTCGGGAAAATCGATTTAAAGCTCACCGCTCGGGCATTTGTCGTGCTGTGGGCCGGTCGTTTGAAACGCTGTAGCTCCGTTAATTTTGCTC
This sequence comes from Rhimphoctona megacephalus, assembly GCA_963989365.1. Classification (NCBI taxonomy): domain Eukaryota; kingdom Metazoa; phylum Arthropoda; class Insecta; order Hymenoptera; family Ichneumonidae; genus Rhimphoctona; species Rhimphoctona megacephalus. The sequence goes on along the minus strand of OZ022416.1, from coordinate 37,803,132 downwards.
CGATTGACTTGAAATTTTTACACAATACTCTCGACATATTGTACATTCAGAAAAAAAATTAAAAAAAATGCAAACAAAAAATTTAAAAACCTTATCCTGCCGTTAAAAAAAAATTGCACATTGAAATAACTCTTATTTGCTGTCTATTTATTTTTTTCCCCCCATTTTTATTTAATCGTAATTTTCTTTTTCACGAGAACGTCCACGATGAAAGTTAATTTTCGAAAGTGGAATTATGTGAAAAAAAAAAAAAATTCTTGTTTTTGTGTTTTTAGCATCACATTAAAGTGAGACATGGAAGGCACAGGAGGCAGCACGCAAATAGTTATTTGCCGAGCAGTTTCGTGCCCGACACAAATGAGCCGGAAAGGGGTAACTGGGGACCTTGGTCACCACCGAGCTCCTGTTCGAGATCCTGCGGTGGCGGTGTAGCTCATCAGACAAGACAGTGTCTCGACGTAGAGTAAGTATATACAACTCCCTGAAATTATTTACCATAAATATAACGGTAGACAAAGGTATACAAAGGTTCTAAGCTTATGTAATGATCATCAAATTACAAGCATAAAATTAAATATGATGATTCATTTTTTCCCTCGCATGTACGAATATCATTAGCATTTTTTGTCGAATGTCACGAATAGATTTTGCATAAATGCATCTAATCCTACGTGTGCATCGTAAATTTCTCTATGCGTAGGTCGCGGCATAAACAATACGGTTAATTAACATTACGTGACTTGAATTTATTCATCCGAAGCTCTTTTAATCTACGTCACCAACATTTATTTATAAGGATTACTTTATGGATTAAATTCATAAATTATTTTTTAATATTCTTTCAACATCGATGACATGGAGCTTTGCATAAATTGTGTTTTAATAAAATGTTATCAAAGGGCAAAGTAATATTTTCAGGAAAATATATTTTCCTTAAAATATTACTATAACACTATAAATACGGAATAAGTGCACTTATTCCGTACTTTTATAGTGTTTTTAGTCATGAATGAGCGAAGTGTGCAGATTTCAATTTGTATATTTTTTATATTCGGATTAAAATGTATGCGACATTAATCCTGAAGCATTAAATTTGTATATCGTATTGCACATAAATATTGCTCTTCCCGGCAGCTCGTATATTTCGGAGCTATAATTTATACCTGTGGAAGTACAGGGTATCGCAAAAGTGATGCTCCAAATATGCAGGAATAAATTAATCACGTTATTTCGAAGAGAAAAGTCCTTATTTATTTTTGCCTTCGATGAGCTTTTACTGAAAGACTAACTACTAATTAGTGACAGGGAATTAGGTGTCTTCGTAAAGGAAAAAAAAGGAATGAGACAATCATGCTCCACCCTTCGTGCTACAGCGAAGGCTACGATCAGTTCTCAGCGGCTCACCGGATTTGCTGACTCTGATTAATCGATATCTCGTCAACGATGCATCGGATCGACAAATGGTTAACGAGTTTTCTCTTTAGAATTTTGCGATCCACCGGCCGTGTCAATTTCCAGTGTGGCTTTTCGAACACCCTGTGTATATTCTTGCCACCCACGAAGCTGCAGGGTGCATTATACATTATTACCTGCTGGACACTTCCTTCATGATGACAAAGTATTTAGCCGAGATCAAGGCTCATTTCGCGTGTCTCTCTCTTTCCCTCGAGCTCGTCAGGGTGCTCTGAATCATTCAAATACATGCATAGACGGTTAGGTGGAAAATCTCTACAGCACCAAACTTCACGTATGCCTAATTCATAATTTGCACGGGTCCGAGGGTATAAAAGCCCGTTGAAGAGAAACCGGTTTTCGTTTTTGTGACAAGCGTCGGGAAAAAATCAAATTTTAATGGCTCATTTCTCCTGGAATATTCATCGCGTATTTCCTACACGCGCAAGAGATTCGAAATTATTACAGCCGCGTGAATTACGATCTAACGAAAAAGAAACATCTCGTTGCTTTTTTTCTTTTTTTAACGCTTTTTTTTCCACCTATTTCTTCCGGGCAAAAAGTTTCTCATCCATGTCGTTCTGTTCTTTTTCAACGTCATAAACGTCACGAACCGCACGGGAGCTCTTCCTTTCATTCCTGGCATATAAATTCCTTCGATTTTTCTTCACACCCAGCGCAAAAACGAACCGAGAAAGAACGGGAAATACGTGTGAGCTGCAACTCTCTCTCTCTCTCTCTCTCTCTCTCTTTCTTTCCCTGATAGTTTATGAAATGCGAGCCAACGATCTGTAAAACCCGATTAGAAATTCCTCGATCGATCCACAGCATTCATGCATTTCTTGACCTATATTTTGCCTTACTTTTTATTACAATTTAAAAGAAAGAGAATCTTGTTCTTATTCAACAAGTTTTTTTTTTTTATACAATTATTCCATCATTTTTGTTCCAGTGACAATGGCTACGACAGGTGTACAGGTGCCAAAAAGAGATTCTTCTCTTGCAACATCCAGGTGAGCTCAGGCAATTATTGCCTGTTTTCTATCGATCCATTAATGAATCAGAAATAATAAATTAGGGATCTCCCATTTAATGAAAGCCTAGAAAATATTAAAATTTGAAAAATATATATTTTTTTTTGAATGATTGGAATTTATTACCCAATAATGTCGCCTAAGTTTTGAACTACAAAACTGGGGCATTCTCAGTGGTGTCATTCGTAGTAAACAAGGCCGAAAGTTAAATAGGAAACTTCTCGACCACGCAACATCGAAAGTTACACATAGCACGCTTCTTCTTTAAGTTCAATGGCATCATATCTCGATTGAACAAATATTTTGGATGAAATTTTATATCGATTCGAGCAGTTTCCTTGTTGAACACACATGCTTGTGCTGAAAGAATTATTGTGACACTAATGTGCGCGTTGTTGACATTGTTAGCATAAGAAAAATTCTTGGTCCATATTTATCGATGAAATAAATAATTTACGAAAGAAATTCGAATATCTCAAAAGGATCGTATGGAATTAATTTCTGATTAATATTCAAAACATTTCAAATTTTATAACTCTCCGGAAAGCCGATAAGTTGTTGATAAAAACTGCCGATTGATTTATCAAAATAACTAATTTTTTAAAAAAGTGATCATCTTTGAAAATTCGCCAAAAATCAAAATATTTGAATATGAAGAGAACGTCCATTTGCATGAGTTCCAACTCCAAATAGAAAAAAGTTACATCCATTTAGAAGTGGTACAAATTTCTTAAACTTTTTATTTTTTATCACTTGTTTCAATACCCCATTTTTGATATAAAAAAAACTGGAAACATCGCTCTTTTTTTAACTTACAATTTTTATGGACAAACTCAAAAAAATTCTATTTAGTCACTTTTTAAATTTTATCTTGATGTTTGTTTAAAGAAAATGACAAAATTACCCAAAAAGCTGATCAAAATACGAAGATGCGGCGAGGTTAATCACGATATTTTTTTTCTTCTTTTAATTGGAGCATTTTAAGTATCAAAGGATACAGATTCTCCCTTCTTGGCCATATTTCGACTCTTTTTACGTCATGAGTACTCGCTCGCAACCTTTAATGCTCACTACTTTCAGGACACCCTGCAGTTTCGGAAGAAAATGTTTCCCCTAAATTCTCTCGGTCCTTGGGGGCTTTCCCCCTGACAAAAAAAGGGACAAAAAAAGTACCTGACTTTTTTTCTCGCTCCATCGTCATCTCAGGAGAGCGGCGTCGATTTATCGATATTACCCTTTGTATCCGGAGGCCTAACCATCCTTGTTCCATGAGGACCACAATTTTTCTCTCTCGCGTCTCATCAGCCAAACTTGTGCATCTAAATTTTCTCTCCAAATTGCCAAATGACACGCTTCTTTAGAAAAATTATAGTTGTCTCTTTGGACTCGGACCCGTGCTCATCACCGATGTATTTGGGTTTTTATTGACCTATTTTTTCTTCGGATAGATGGAGATTCCTTATTGGAGGCACACAAGAATACTACATAGGGTCGAGAGCCCTCATAAAAGACAAAAAAATTGTCCAGCCCCCAGAATTAATTTCAAAAAATTCCCCCTGGATCATTGGACGATTATTACTTACTTTTTTCATCAGTTTTATTTTATTTTATGTACAGTTTCCATTATTTAAGGGAACCCGGTGGTCTAGAGCTCGAAAATTGTAGGTATATTGCGGAATTTTTTTTATCATAAAAATAAAGAAAAACGATACTTCAACTTTTCAGGCTTATTATAACATCAATTGTGAATACAAAAAAAATTATTTTGAAATAAAAAAAAAAAATTATTATAGTAGAAATGCCGCTGAAGTTGACCCTCTCGAAAAATTGGACCTGGACGATGTTAATCATTTTGGATCTATTATTTATCTGAAAAATAAAAACCAGAAAAATTGTCAATCAGTATGAGTGCAGTTATGGACGGGACTAAAAAAAAAAATTGAAAATTGACAAAATGGCGCGCTTTTGAAAGTAGAGTTGTAAAAATCGGGGTTTTTTTTTACCAGTTATTTAATTTAAAAAATAGGAAATTATTGGAATAAAAACATGATTCTAGTCCCGTCGATAGCCATTCATGTTGTGAATAACATATTCAAATTTCAGGTGATTCGGTTGAATAGTTTTTTTTTTTTTCTATAACATCATGCCAAAAAAAGTAGTTTTGAGATAAATGAGTTTAAAGCTCCGAACAATACATCTATTGGCGGAGCGAGCGGATCGCTCTCTACCTGCTAAACCGGCTGTAGAAGCAAGAATGTTGTGAATATCCTTACGAAAATTTCACAGTATATTCTCGAAATACTATACTATCGAAATATATTTAAAAAAAAAATCGATTTTTTGAAAATTCTAGACCACCCTTAAAGGTTTTTCTATCGAAATATATAAAAAAAAAAAATTGATTTTTTGAAAATTCTAGACCACCCTTAAAGGTTTTTCGCTCCCTCTCTAGCCTGCAACATAAGTATTTTATTCATAAATCTAAATTGTTGTCCTATTCCCTATTTTCAGGAATGCACAAATGGCACGACAGACTTTCGTGCTGAGCAGTGCGCCGAGTACAACAATGTTGAATTCGAGGGTGTATATTATGAGTGAGTTTTACTTTTTATTGGTTTTTGAGCTGATAAAATAAACACATTTAAATAATCGGATTGAATATTTTTTCACACTACATCGGAGACAGATTAAAGAATTGAAAGTTTAAATTAATATTATTATTTACAAAATTCGTTAACGTTGATCAAAACAATAAGTTTGAAATTTTTATTATTTTTTATACAGTTGGATACCATACACCGGTGGACCAAATAAGTGCGAGTTGAATTGTAGGCCAAAAGGCGAGCGCTTTTTTTACAGGCACAAGCTAAGCGTTATCGACGGAACTACCTGCGATCTTGAGAGAAACGACGTCTGCGTCGAGGGAAAATGTATGGTAAGCAGCGATATAATAATTTCTTGTACAATTATTCGGCGATCGAATTCCTTACTGTCGTAAGAATTTTGAACCGACGAGCTGGTTGGAATTTTTTTCAGCCCGTTGGCTGTGACATGATGCTGGGGAGCGAAGCGCGAGAGGACTCTTGTCGAGAATGCGGTGGCGATGGGTCCGATTGCAACACCGTCAACGGAATCTTCGATACCGATGACCTTCAAGTCGGTCAGTCAATTTTCATTGACCGAAATAAATTAATAATTAATTTTTTTTTTTTTTAATGTCTACCATTGAATTTTCTAATAACTTTGCGTTTTTGTTCAATTTCAGGCTACATCGATATTCTCTTGATACCTCAAGGTGCAACGAATATCGTCATCAAAGAAGCCTCACCTTCAAACAATTACCTCGGTAAGTGAAAAACACATTTGCATCAAATTTGATTTAAATAAAATTTTTCACTTTTAAGATTAAAATAATTGAATCATCTAGAGACGCGGCAATGTCTCGACGCCAAGTATTAAAAAGATAGTGTTGAACGTCCAAGGCATACAAGACCGGCCGAGTATATCTATACTCGAGATTGGGCGATTTTCTATTAATTTCAAACTTTAAGTCGACGTCACGCGAAGACTGTTCGACTTTTCGAAAAAAATGAAACTTTCCCAAACTTACGTGTTCAATGCATTTCCAATGGCATAATTTTTTTTTTTTTAACACAGCTGTTCGTAATACAACCGGATATTATTATCTAAATGGACATTGGAGAATTGATTTTCCACGGAGTCTCAGATTCGCCGGAACGATATTTCATTATGCCAGAGATCCGCAAGGTTTCTCAGCACCTGACATAATTACAGCTCTCGGACCTACCACCGAAGCCATTTACATCGTGGTAAGTATATTAATCCACGTCTGAATTAATGGATTATATCGAATTCTCCATTTGGGTACGTTTTAACAAATGTAACATACATTTTCGACAACAGCTGCTTTATCAAGACAGAAACGTCGGTGTTAACTACGAGTACAGCATTCCCAAAAAGTTCTCACAACAAGCAGATCCTGATAGTTACACTTGGGTTACCGATGAATTTTCTGAATGTAGCTCGACCTGCGGAGGAGGTAAGTTATATAAATTGTTATTTTTTATTCATTTTTAACGATTTATTTCAGGTGAACACTTTTAGTTCCGATAAAAGGGAAAATTCTTTAATGGGAATGTGAAAAAATACGTTTTTGACTATCGAAACACTTCGTTTCGAATAAAGTGTCAAATTCTGAAAAGAAAAGTTCTTGTGCATTTTGTTCTCCGACTTACTGTTCCTTAGATATCAATTCAGTAGTAAGTAGCCAATGTGGAGCGTGAATAAGAAGAAGTGGACGGGGCCAGAGTACTCACTCCGGATTGGTTACTTACTAATTCACGAATATCTCCTTAACGGCGCATCTGTCGGAAAAATGCATAAGGATTTTTTAAAATTTAAATCGTCCGATCGATCTAACCTGTAAATCTGATGAAGTTTCGATCAAGTTAAATATTTAATATCGTTACGTAAGGTTACAAATCTCGAAGAGTGATGTGTGTAAAACGTCGTGACAACACGCCTGCGGATGACAATCTTTGTGATCGACAACTGGAACCTGACGACACCGAAATTTGCGGCAACGATCCATGCCCGCCTGAATGGGTGGCCAACGAATGGGGACCTTGCAGCAAGCAGTGTGGTGAAGGTGGTGAACGCACAAGAGAAATAAAGTGTGAGCAGATATTGGCTGGTGGTATTCCGAGTATCGTCAATGATTCTGAGTGCCTGAAAAGTCTGGGACCGAAGAATGAAACAACAGAAATGTGCAACGAGAACGTCGAGTGTCCAAAATGGCACGAAGGACCGTGGAAGCCGGTAAGATTTTTTTTTTTTTTTTTTTAAATAGAAATGTATTTTTTTTACCACACTAGAATAAAACGACAAAGCTTCATAATTGAGTTTAAAACTATATAATTATTTGATAGTGCGACCACTTGTGTGGACCTGGCAAGCAAAAACGTCGAGTAATTTGCTACAAAAAAAACGAGGAAACCGGTAAAATCGAAGCTCTTGAGGACTCGGCTTGTTCGGCGGATCCTATGCCGGAGAGGGAAAAATCCTGTGAAAATAGACCGTGCGCTGGTCTCGATTGGGTCACTTCCGAATGGAGTGGCGTAAGCAATGCAAACTGTTAATTTACAGGGTGTCCCAAAAGTTACTTGCAATATTCACGCGATTAAGGGATTGCAACGTTCTGAAGAGAAAAGTTCTCAGCCATTTTTCTTCTCGATGCGCCGTTGATGAGATATTAATTAATTAGTGTTTTTATCGACGTTCGTGATTGGCTATTACTAATTAATTAATATTTCGTCAACGGTGCATAAGAGAAAAAATAGCTAAGGACTTTTCGTTTTGCAATCTGTCGAACCTCTAAATTTTGACACACGACTTTAAGGATACCCTGAATATCGTCTTTGAATCGAGAGTTATTTATTTGGCCGTTTATGTGATATATTAAATTTTATTTGGTGAAATTCAGTGCGATGAAAAATGCGGATTGACACAAGAAACGAGAACGGCACATTGCGCAACTCAGGACGGTACGACTTATCCGGACGATAAGTGCGACGAGAGCAAAAAACCGGAACTAACACGTAAATGTGAGAATCCGAAGAGCTGCGAATTTTTGTGGTACACGAGCCAATGGAGCGAGGTAAGTCGTATATCCGTGAGCATAAAGAAAAATAGCACATTTTCGATTATCCCCAAAGTCTCTAAATGTAATGTTGCTCTGAAAAAAAAACTTTAGTGCTCCGCGAAATGCGGTAAAGGAATCCGATCTCGCACGGTATTTTGCGCTAGCGTCGAGGGCGATACACTAAAAAAAGTGGATGATGAAAAATGCGATTCGGCCAAGAAATTGAACGACACCGAGGAATGCCAAGCCGAGATTGAAGAGTGCAAAGGCGAATGGTTCGCTGGCCCATGGAGCAAGGTTCACCTTAATCATTTTCATTATATTCCCAATTATTTTTTGTCTTTAAACATCATTAACAAAATCAACTCTTATAAATATATAAACATTGGTTTCTGTATTGAAATTTCGTGAAAATTATTTTTTTTTTCGTAGCATTTTATTGTGTCGTTATTTTGTCCCGTCAGTGTTCCAAACCCTGTGGCGGAGGCGATATGACTCGCAAAGTAATTTGCTTGAATAACGGCACGGTCGTCCCAATGAACAATTGCGAAGTCGACATGATAATGTTCAGCAGCGAGACTTGCAACGATTTCACCTGTAGCGAAGGTCAGTAATTTAATTCGAAATCCAATAGCGTAGAAAAAACATTAATCACAATTTAATTCGTTATTCCCTGCATTAAAAAAATGTGCGTATAAAAAAAGCTAAAAAGCAATTAAGAAACTGTTTAGTAAAGTAAATGTTCGGCGCAGATGAGGTAATACCGGTTGAGCCAGGAGAGACTCAAGTGCCAACAGACGAGGACGAAGAGTGCGAAGTTTACGAGGACGAGGAAAAAGATTTCGTGACGTTTGACGGAAGATTCAACAGCGAGGAAGACAACGAAGTGGATTCAACTGGAAAAACACGATCGCCTTTTGATACCGATAGTTCAGGTTTTACAAGCATAGATGACATTATGTTGAGTGATGCGCCGTATAGTCGTGGTGACATAACACCGGTTGAGACAGAAAATGGCAGAGGAAGTGGTGATACCGAATATACCGGTGACATATTGAGCACGATTTACAATACCGATTCGTCAGCGTCGATTGGTTTCAGCTCGAGTTTCGAGGGAAGTGGTGCTACGACGGACGAAACTTCGAGTGAAATGGAAACGCTATTTACGAGCGGAGTTACCGAATTAACGACGAGTGAAGTTTCCGGAGAGGCAGAAACTGGCAGTGATTTTACGGAAACCGGGGATTCGATCACGACGATCGAATCCAGTTCTGGATCGAGTGACGGAACGACGGAAATGAGCTCCGAAACTTCGGATGAAAACGAAACCTCACAGTCGGTCGATACTTCTGACACGACCACTGAAATATCTGTGGAGACTTCGGCCAGCTCCGAAATATCAGGCAGCACGGACTCCTCGTCGGAAAGTAGCGAATCAACGGATCAATCGGCCACAGAATTGGCAAGTGAATCCAGTAGTGATAGCGAGACAGGAACAACGATTTCAGCGACCAGTGATTCGTCCGTGTCCGAAATCAGTACGGATATGACGACCACATCGACTAGTGACTCCAGTGACACCTCCACCGATGCCACGAGTGATTCGGATGCCACGGAATCGACTGACACGCCTAATACAGAACCCACCGAAACAACCATTACCGATAACACGGAATCGACACCGACTGATGTTACAGAGAGCACTCCCAGTACCGAAACCTCTGCGAGTGGCGAAACTGCCGATACTACTGTTGATTCTACGACCATTGGTTCCAGCGATTCTACGGAAGGTTCAGAGACAACAAGTTCCGACGTAGAAACTACTGAAGAAAGCGCCTCCGAAACCTCATTCACTTTCGGCGACGTCAACAGCGAATACGATCCTGAAAAGGTGACCGAAAGCTCGATATCCGATAGCGAGACAACTACGGATGCTGGGCTGACGAGTGATGTGACAAGTTCGGAATCAGTGACCGATGGATCAACCGACTCTTCTACAAGTTCCGACGAATTCGGCTCGACCGTGTCAACGGATGAAACTGGTGTGACTGAGGAAAGTTCCACTCTTGAATCCAGTGGAACCATGGCATCGGAAGAAAGTAGTGACACTTCGATAACCGACGAGGCTACGGAATCAGGAGCCACTACAGAATCCGGAGCTACAACTGAATCTGAAGCAACTACCGAATCCGGAGGTACAACTGAATCCGAAGCAATTACAGAATCCGGAGCTACAACTGAATTCAAAGCAACTACCGAATCCGGAGGTACGACTGAATCTTCGGATCTGACAAGCGAAACCGGAACTTCATCGAATGACTCCAGTACGGAATCCGTAACAGGAACATCAACCAGCGAATCCGAAAGTTCAACCGTTAGCGAAGAATCTACGGTATCGGGTGAGACATCGGCATCAGTGGAAATCGGTACAACGGGCAGCGATATGACAACCGAAACGGGCGACGAATGGGACGATCTTACTGGTCAATCACACATAACCGATTTCTGGACGACGATAAGCCCCGTAGACTCAGCAATTACTCGAGAGCACAAAATGCGCAAATGTCTAGTACCAAAAAAGAAATCTTGCAAGAAATCCGAATTCGGCTGTTGTTACGACGGAGTAACAGCGGCTCAAGGTCCGTTCGACAAGGGTTGTCCGACACCGAAAACCTGCGAGGAAACAGTTTACGGCTGTTGTCCAGACGGTGTTTCGCCATCGGCTGGTCCGAATAATGAGGATTGTCCATTCTCTCATTGCAACGAGACGCTATTCGGCTGTTGTCCAGACGGCGTTACAATTGCGGAGGGCAATGAGAACGAGGGTTGCAAGAAACCCTGCAACGAGACGGAATTCGGCTGTTGTCCGGATAAAGAAACTGCGGCTAGTGGCAAGGACAATCTTGGATGTTGTAACGTGACAGCGCATGGTTGTTGTCCAGATGGAATAAAAGCAGCAAGCGGACCCGATCTCGAAGGTTGCGAGGACGAAGAAACGACACCCGTAACTTTGTGGACCGAAAGCGAAACCGGTGAATACGAGAGCACAACGAGTATGATGACCGTAGAGCCGAGTGACGAAGATTGCGCTAATTCGACTTACGGCTGTTGTCCGGATGGCCGTAAAATTGCGACTGGAACAAATTTCGAGGGTTGCGGGGTTATCAATCAGGATAATTGTACGGCATCGTACTTTGGCTGTTGTCCCGATGGCGCAGCGGCTGCTCTTGGCCCGAACAATGAGGGTTGTCGGACACTGTGCGACAACACGACTTACGGCTGCTGCGAAGACAATTCAACGCCGGCTCATGGTCCTAATCAAGAAGGCTGTTGTCTCACGTCAACCTACGGATGTTGCCCGGACAATATCACTCCAGCTCGTGGGCCCGATTTCTACGGTTGTGGCTGCCAATACTCCCGATTCCGATGCTGCCCGGACAACACAACAGCGGCACGTGGACACAACAACGAAGGCTGTGGTTGTCAATACACTCCACACGGCTGCTGCCCGAATAGATTTACTCCAGCAAATGGTCCGAACTTCGAGGGTTGCCCCTGTCACACCTATCAATTCGGTTGCTGCCCCGATGGCGTCATGGTCGCGAAAGGACCGCACGGACAAGGCTGCGGATGTGAACATACCGAATTCAAATGTTGCTCGGACGAGAGAACACCCGCTAGCGGACCCAACTTTGCTGGATGTACTTGCGAATCCTCTAAATTCGGATGTTGCCTCGACGGAGTGGAGGAAGCTCAGGGCGAAAACTTCGAAGGTTGCCTCAGCCTTCCAAGCAACCCTGGAGCAGCGTGTGGCTTAGCACGCGATCGCGGACCTTGTCGGGACTTCACGGTTAAATGGTTCTTCGATACGGAATACGGTGGATGCTCGAGATTCTGGTACGGTGGCTGCGATGGCAATGACAATCGCTTCAAGAGCCAAGAAGAATGTAAAGAAGTTTGTGTCACACCGCCCGGAAAAGAAGCCTGCTATCTGCCCAAAATCGCAGGACGCTGCGAAGGTTATCATCCCAAATGGTATTATGACACCGAGAGGAAACAGTGCGGACAATTTATCTATGGAGGATGCCTTGGTAATGCCAATCGATTCGAGACGCGCGAACAGTGTGAAGGACTCTGTACGGTACCGGATGATGTTGGTAAGTGCCGTCCGAATTCAGCATTAGAACCATCCTAAATTTACTATTGCTTGACCGAATGAATGAATTCCTATCATTAATTCAATCCACAGATCCTTGCGAACAACCAAAGGAAAGTGGACCATGCAAAGGTAACTTTACTCGTTGGTACTTTAACAAAGATCGTCAAACTTGCGAGCGATTCGTCTACGGTGGATGCAAAGCGAACGCCAACAATTACCCGACGGAGATTGCCTGCCATCAACAATGTCTTCAACCTGGTCGCAGTCGCGGTAAGCAACCTGCACAATGTTTGTTTTCTTCCTTCCAATTTGCATTCGTCCTTGTACCAATTGACTCAGCAACTCGAAATACTCCAAAATGCATCCGATTAACCAAGTAAATCGGTCATTAACCCGATTAATAATCGGTAATCGTAGATTAGATATCGATGCGGGATCGCGTTATGGTGAATTGGGTAGAGTTTGAGGATTTTGTCTTTTGTTCTTTTCGCCAGAGACAGAATGTCGATGAAAAAACAAACATGTTTGCAGTAAATGACAGCTGGAACGAGTGCTCTCTAGCGAGGAATCCCGGACCGTGTCCGGGCTCGTTACTACGCTGGTATTACGACACAACAACTCGTTCTTGTAGACAATTCGTTTATGGTGGTTGTAAAGGCAACGCCAATAAATTTCGAACGCGCGCCGACTGCGAGCGACGTTGCCCATTTCGAGGTACAAATAACAAAACCGGGACAAAGAGACATTTTCAATCATTTATCTCTGTGTGTAGCTGCAATTGTAGGCTGGAGATTCGCTATTTTAGTGACCATTTCGCACCGTAGTTTCCATCGCTCCTGCAAACGATCTAAACCCACAAATAACCCTCGTAAGCAATCGAGTTCCTGGAGTTGATATCGTTATTATTTATTTGGTGACGGGCAATTTCCGGCTATTTTATCATTTAGGATTTTGCTTTTCATTAAAACGCAGCAAACAAATTTTATTCGATTAAAATTTAGGTATTTCCCAACAGGTTATCAATCTGAAAAAAAAATATGGTGGAGGCTTCAAAAAAAGGATTCACGTTAACTTTTAAGTTATCGAATTGCGAATTTATCTTTCAACCATTTTTATTAAGTTTTTTTATGTACCCTGTTGAAATTGCATAAAAAATAATATAGAAATGCTCATCTGATTTCACTACTACGAGTTGCTTACAAAAATTTATTAGACTGAAAAAAAATCTATTATTCTGGTTTGGGAAACTTTGCAGGTGTACATTTACGAATTTTTCATTTATCTCTCGCATCTCGCATCGCTGATCCATTTTCTTCGTGCGATTATCAACGGCGTCGACTAATCGCACTTTTAATTACGTAATTAATCGATTTAATAAAATATTTAATAAGGATCTGGTGGATTTTGAATGACAAAGTTGTAATTAATCTTTTGCACTCATAACAAACTGAGAATTTTTTTCTTAACACCGCATGTTCAATCGGTTGGTTAATGGTAACAGATTCTTGTTCCCTTCCCCGGGACGAGGGTAACTGCACCGAGAAGCACTCGAGATGGTTCTTCGATAGATCGGAGAACCGTTGCATGCCCTTCTATTACACGGGCTGTGGTGGAAATAGAAATAACTTTGACTCTAGGCACGCATGTGAGTCCGATTGTCCACCCAAAATTGGTAAGATTTCTTTTGTCTTCCAAATTCATAGCAAAAGTTATTTTGGTTTTTCAGTTTATATTTGTTTGGAATTTCTGTGGAAACTCTCGTTATGAAATCGAATTAAATTCAGAATCTGATTGCATTGAGATTTCATTTAGTGGATTTTTATTACAATTATCGTTGATTTTCGATTCAATTTTCTTGCAATTTTGTTCACTGCTCATTGCAATTACATCGTAATTCCGTTCAGTTGCAATATTATTGCAATTTTATGCATAGTGGCGATTTGAATTTTCTTACGATTATAATTAATTTCACATTCAATTCAATGTCATTTTTCCACAGTCCTCATTCTAATTTTTTGACATTTATTTTTTTATCGTGGATCTAATCTCATGCAAGTTTTAATTTACGTATGTCGTCCGTATTTCATTAAAAATGTAATAATAAAAAGCCATTAACATACTAAAATAAACGAACAGAACAAGACATCTGTCTGCTTCCCGCACTACTCGGCGAATGTCACAATTATACACAACGCTGGTTCTACGATTCGTACGAGCAACGCTGTCGACCATTTTATTACGGAGGATGCGGAGGAAATGGCAATAATTTCGAAACGGAGCGCGATTGTGCTGGTCGTTGCGAAAGGTCTCTTTCGACACCTGCGCCACCTGCTGTTGAATTCAGAACCGGTAATTGTTATTATCGAACTTTTTGAACGAAAAAAAATGAACAGATAAAATATTCGAAACCTTATTTTACACGTTTTTTATAATAATGTTGTAAAAATATTTTTTAAAAATTTCTATCTTTCGAAATCGACTACAGGGAATTGATTAAATTTGTATCGATTTTTAGAATTTTGCTTCCTTCCTGACGAACGTGGTACTTGTAACGAAAATAGCGTCAAATGGTTTTACGATAGTCGTGACGGTATTTGCAAACAATTCCACTATTCGGGATGCGGCACTAACGGCAATAAATTCGAGACGCGAGAAGAGTGCGAATATCGATGTGGCGAAGTTCAAGGTGAGGTTTTCGAACAAAAAATCAGCCCGAAACAAAAAATTGATAGGAAAGTTTTTGAATTTTCTACAAAATTGACTGCAACTGGAAAAAGGAAAAAAAGATTTTATTTATATTATTCATTACAGATCAGCCATTTATTTAACATCATTACCAAAATATTTTAATTATTCCTCTCTATTTAAAATATTGAAACCGAAAAAAATTAATAAGTAAATAGCTTAGAAAATATCGGACATTAAAAAAAAAATATATATATATATATATTAAACGTCAATTCTTTTTAGACCCTTGTGCAATGCCTAAAGTGGTTGGTCCGTGCAACGGTTTCGTAACTCAATATTACTACGAACGACGAACGGATACGTGCGAAGAGTTCGAATACAGTGGATGTGCCGGAAACAAAAATCGTTTCCAGGATCGTCGAGCTTGCGAGGCTAAATGTCGACGAGACAGGGAACCTTCGAGACGAAACGAAACGAGCACGAGTTCGCCTGTGCCAACGCAACAAGTACTGCCGACTAGTTCAATTTGTCTTGCGCCTGTCGACGCTGGTCCTTGCGACGGTGACGTCACAGCTTATTACTACGACGTGACCTCCAAATCCTGTCAAGCTTTCATTTACGGTGGCTGCAAAGGAAATGCCAACAGATTCCAAACGGAGGAACAGTGCGAAAGATTGTGCGGACGTTTCCAGGGCCAAGGTATGTGCTACCGTTGTTACAAATTTAAGGAGGAACGCCACTGTCACGAGCCAAAAAATTGTCAATTTTCGAGATTTTTTTTCACGAGTATAACTAATTATTTAAGGATCGGGTAAAGGATACTTTATTGAGTATATATGTTCGACTATTTCAATACCAATTTTTATTGAAAAATATAGAAAATTTACAACGCTGTCAAGCTGCCGTGCGACGATAAAAAAAAATCCTCTTCATTGTCCCACCGAAATCTTGGTGAAGAGTTATCTGACAATAAAAAATGAAAAAAATTAAATATCTATATGAATGTAGTTATCGTTGTACGTGCCCATTTTTTTTAAATTTTTTCACGAAGTGGTGGCGGTTTGAAATATTTTTTCTTTATTTTTTCGATTTTTTTTGTTTAAATGGTCTTAAAAAATAGTAGTTATCAAAATTTAAAAAAAAACCGACCATGTATAGATTTAGTCACTGCGATAACGAATATTTGAAGAAAAAAGAAAATTTTAAATGGTTCATTGGTCTTCGAATATTCGCTAGGATAAGCTCGAAAATAGTCGTTTCAAGGAAAACGCGTTTAAATTTTTCGTTGCTTTTTTCTTGATATAAAATAAAATGTTAACTCGAATATCGAAACTTACTTTTGTTTTGAAAATTTTGTTTACATAATTTTGGACACGCATATTGCAAGAAAATGCGGAAAAAAATATATAGAATTTTTTGACCTAGCACAGTGGCGTTCCCCCTTAATTAAAAGAATTATTATTTTTTTTTATTAATATTTCACTTTTATGAAGTTAAACCCCGAAATAAGTACGACGCAGGCGTAACGTTCGTATTTAAGTAGAAAGAACGAGTTATCGTATGAAACTTTTGCCAACTTACTTATAGTCATGAACCTTTCGTGTCACTTATGAGAGCAACTTTCTTCGGTCGCCACCTAGCGGCACTGGCCCAAACTACGTCAAATACGAGCTGAAACAAATAATGACTTGAAAATCGACCCTTCCTACTAAGAAATCTTGCCTTCAAAATCAATGTCGAACCAGTTCTTGCACTCAAGAAAAAATTATAGAGTTTATGGTAATTTTTGGGCACTCAGATTCCTGCAATTTGCCATCGGACAGTGGACCATGTAGAGGTACTTTCCCCAAAATATTTTACGATCCCAGCGCTCGTATCTGTCGCGAATTTATCTACGGCGGATGTGACGGAAATGCGAACAGATTTAGCAGTGTTCCGGAATGCGAGTCTGTCTGCATTCATCATGAAGAGCCGGCTCCTGCTGGAAATGACACAGCCCTCTCCCACTTCGGTAATTTTTATCCTGTATTTATAATTGCATTTTTATTGGTAATTAAAAAAAATGCATGTCGACTAATTGAGTAGTGTGCTGGAAAAAAATTGGTATGGAATTCTATAACTAATGAGGGAAAAAACTATTATTAATGATAAATAATTTTGAATGAATAATTCTGATGAATAATAATCTGAATAAATTCACACATTTTTGAAACTTTACAAACACTGATTTTCAATAATAATAATCAGAAAAATCTATTGAATTTTGGTCTGAATAAAACATTTTTCGTCAGATAATCAGACGATTTTTTTCTTTCATTTACCTGAAATGAGTTTGGTGTATTTTTGTGAATGCATTTGATTTTTTTTAGAACATTTCCTTTTTATTTAGATTTGTCTAAAAACTTAAAAAAAATCAATCAAAAATCACGAATTTTTCACACGTTTTTGTAAAACGATTCAACGTCATATTTACGAAATTTGTAAGACATCCAACTAGAAAATTGATTCTAGAAAATCAATAAATTCATTTCGTAAGAGGAGAAAAAAATCGTCTGATTATATATTGAACAAGTTTTTCAAAAGGGTTCAATAAATAAATCTTTTTTCGAACAATTTGTCAACAATTTTTTGATAATTTTGTTATTGCAAATCAATGTTTGTAATTTCTTAAAGAGGGCTGAATTAAAAAAAAAATTTTGGCGAACCGTTAAGGATTGAAAATTTTATACAATACAAAATCGTTGGTATGAATTTATGTGTAATTCATTGTTAGCCCTCTATGGTCACTCTCTTGAAAATGGCAAAAAAATGGCAATTTGGAAAATTATGAAATTTTCACTGAAAAAAAAAAAAAAACATTGGGGTCGTTCCGACTCTACAGAACCAGAGAGGGTTAACAATATTCCGTAACTGATTACTAACGATAAGACCAAAAATAATTGGTAATGAGTCTTGGTGGCTAACATTAAAAAATAATAATTGGTTTGAAATTCTGTGACTAACAATTAAAAACAAAAAAAAAACAATTAATGGGTGATGGTCCAGCAATATGTCGAGAGCCTGTGGATATCGGATCTTGCTTGGCTGGCAATTACAAACGATTCTACTATGACGACGATCGTCAAACTTGCATGCCATTCCTCTACACCGGTTGTGGTGGCAATCGTAACAACTTCAAGACCTTCGAGTCATGTCTTAACACCTGTTTCAGGAGTAAGTTCTTCGCTGTGTCGAAAAAAAAAACGCTTAAGTCAATATTTCTGCATGGGAAAATTTACCCTCATAACAATTCGTTACTATTTCAATAAACAACAATTTAATAAATTGATTTTTCATTAAATGAAATTTATTAAGCGTTTCTAAACCCTAAAAATGTTTGATCCACGATTTCTTGATCGCAGAATGCATTGATGTGGGGTTGGAGCATGTTAAAAAATATGTTTAAGCTAATAAAAAAGTTTTCATTTTGATTGTTACTCGAAATTTCATTTTTTTATTGGACTTAATTGGTTTACATTGATCGATTGTCATCAACAGCAAGCAACGAGATAGACGTAGGCGGTGGTGCAGGTTCGAAAGATCCTTGTGCCGAGGCTCACGAGGAATGTGACATAATTCGTTGTCCCTATGGGAAAGAGGCATACGTCGATGACAACGATTGCGAACGTTGTCGATGCGTTGATCCTTGCAGAGTTCTTTACTGTACGAATGGCACGAGATGTTCCATAACCCTCGTAGCAACTGGCGATGGCACTGAGTATCGTGGAGTTTGTAGATCGAGTAAGAAACACGTCAATTACTTTTGAAAAACATCACGAAGTCAAAAAAGTACTGAAAGTTGATTAAAAAATCGTTTAATTCATCGAGAAAAATTAAAAATTATTATTTTTTTTTTCAACAGCTTCAAAACCAGGAAATTGTCCCGTCGTATCGAATAGCACAAGATGCGAGCGCGAATGTTCGACCGATGCTGATTGCGCTGAAGACACGAAATGTTGTGACAACGGTTGCGGCACATCGTGTCTCGAACCAGCGCCCGAACCACAAACGACTTTACCTCCTATTTTCAACATCACTGCTCCCCCGTACGGCGCTGAACCCGCCGCCATCAAAACTCCTGAACAGCCGGAAGTCAGAGCTGAAGAAGGCTCTTATGTCACGATGACGTGCTACGCTACCGGAAATCCAAGACCGGCGATAACCTGGAGAAAAGACACGACCGTTGTGAGTTCCATTTGAAAATATAACGAGAACGATTTATTTCGATTTTTACGTTGAAATCAAAATAGAGAAAAACTCTTCAATTTCAAAAAATATCGTTTGGGTTCATCAAAATTTGGCTGCGACCTTAATCCTCGATTACCATTGAGTCATTTTGACCCAGGCTAAAACGATTATTTTCTAATAAATTGAGATAATCGTTTTTTTTTTTTAACTTCGACTGAAGTGGAAAAGGTCCTTTCTCGACATTGAGCGCATCGGCTCAAGGATTGTTCCATTCTTAAAAAAAAAATAGATGTCGAAACATACTAATTCCTTTAAGAGTTTTGGTTTTTTTTTTTCAAAAATAGCAGAATGGATAAATTTTTAAAAATCTGTAAAACGGAGAGAGTATCAAGTTTGTACTAAAATTGCCATATTGATTTTCTAATACATCAGCAGAAAATGCATTTATCATAAAAAATTACGATTTTCAATTATTTTTCTATACATTATAACTAGCGAATAACGACAGTTTTTATTTTTTTTGCGCCCGTGAATGTTTTAGGGATCATTTAAAATTAAAAAAATCGGGTGTTTGTGTTTGAAAAGTAGTTTAATGAATAATAAAAACTGCAAAAAATAACGTAGGTCGCTGAGCGACCCAACACAAAGCAAATGATTTAATTAATCGATGTTCATCAATTTTAGATTAATACAGCAGAAAAGAGACGTCGTATATTGAGCGATGGATCTCTCCAAATCATCAATCTGTATACTTATGATCGTGGTACTTACGTATGTACAGCGGACAACGGTTTGGGACCACCCGCGAGAACGGAATACCACCTCGAAGTCACAGGTAAGAGGAAATTTTCTTTGATTGCAGTCAAATGAAGAAGTAGTTAAATCGGGATGCTCGGGCTGCTGTAGCTGTTGCGTTGAAGTAACTTTAATGGATTAGTGCAACCGTTATTAGAAAACATGATACCAAAACTAATTAAAAAATTATTTAGCTGAATTTCCTGCACTTTGAACCCTTCACTTATAGACGCGAGCTCGCTGTTTCGTTCGCGAGAGCTACTCGATACGTTCGCCACCTAACGGAGACTTTCCGGACTACACCAAATAAAAGCTCACCCGATGAAAATTATTGCGTGAATTTTTGTCGACGCGTCTTTATCTTTGCAATTGAGAACGAATTTGTAGAATTTTCCGAAAGCAGTTTATAGAGATGATGAAAGAAAAAGTAACGGTTGCACAAATTCTTTAACCCTTTCAGTCACAGTGGGACCGCTGCGGTCCCATCCTACAAAAAATCACCTCAGAACTCTAATATTGAGCCAATTCCACTGAAAATGGGTATCTGGGGGTTTTTATAGTCGCTGATCACGAATATGAGGTCAGATTTGGAAAATTGAAAATGGTGGATCCGATATAGTCGATCCAACTGGGCAGTTTAACAATAAAAATTTCAATCATATAAAATCCTACTTTATCAGGAATGTTCCTTCAAATATACATTAGTAATAAATATCTTAGTTAATTTGAGATCATTCTGCAACCAAAATAATTTATGACTGCAAAATTAAAAACGGTAGATCAAAGTAGCGCCGCTGAAAAATTAATAAATATTTGGAATTTCACGTCCGCCACATTGGATCCGCCACTTTGAATTTTGAAAATCTAATGCCGGATTCGTAATCAGCGACCCCGAAAATCCCTGGGTACAAAGTTTTAGAAGAATTAATAAGTATTTGGATTTTCACGTCCGCCATATTGGATCTGCCATTTTGAATTTTGAAAATCTAATGCCGGATTCGTAATCAGCGACCCCGAAAACCCCTGAATACAAAGTTTTAGAAGAATTAATAAATATTTGAAATTTCACGTCCGCCATATTGGATCCGCCATTTTGAATTTTGAAAATCTAATGCCGGATTCGTAATCAGCGACACCAAAAACCTTTGGTTACCAATTTTCATGAAAATTGATGCAGATGAAAAATGCATGACTGAAAGGGTTAAAATGTACTCAATTCCTCTAATCTTGTCTTGGATATGTATCACTCTATAATCACTCTGGGAATGATAACTGTTTTGGAAAGTTTTTCAACCCCCATAACTCTAAATTTCTTAATAACATGTAAAATGCGTTTGATAAATGTGTGGAAAAAAGGTTTGTGGGTTAATTAACCATAATAAAAATTCTTAGAGCCACACGATCGTTCAGCGGCCATCGTAGGAGAGCCGAGCACATTTGTGACTGTAACGATGAATTCTCCGACGGTATTGCACTGTTACGCAATGGGTTGGCCAAGGCCATTCGTAACTTGGTGGCGGGGCGATCGCATGTTGCCATTGTCTTCGGAATATTACGAGCAAGACTCGGATTATACATTACTAATACGCTCGGTAACGATAACGAATCTCGGTGTTTACACGTGTCAAGCTTACAACGGTATCGAAAGACCCGCATCTTGGTCCATAACCCTGCAAGCGATCGGTCCAGTTTACAACATTCGACCTGATCAACTCGAATACGCTAAATATCTCGTTCAACCACCAAAACGACCCGACAGACCCGCTACCGAACGTCCTCAATATCCTTACAGACCTATTAGAACTCAAGCTCCTGAAAATCAAACGTACGCTCCCATTTATCCAACCGCACCACCGTCTCATCGACAACCCTACACTCCTAGGCAACCTTACACTCCTCCTGGTGTTATTCCCATCATGACCGAAGCGCCACCGTCGTTCCCCAATCGCTACAGAGGTAAGACACCGTCTTTGCCCCCTGGCGGATTAGCTCAATCGATTCTGGATTCAAGATTCGCTGGTTTGCGCGCTTATTTCAAATTACAGCCAAACATTTTCATTTATTTTGAGATGTATGTTTGGAAATTATATATTATATTTGGAAGTTATGCATTTTTAAAAATTTATAGGTAAACACAGAATGAAGTGTAAAATTTCAGGAGGTTTGAGACCTAATTGCAGAATCTGAGAAAATTTCTCAAATTATTCGGGAATCTTCTAAAAAAGAAAGGAATATTTATAGAAAAATTCAAGATCGTTCGAGGATATATTCCGTAAATTTGAGGAATTGTCCTAAATTTTTTTCAGAAAGACATTTTATGAGAAATTGCGAAACCTTGGAATATTAGTGATTCAAGAAATATTCAAAAAAGTAATAAATGCTTAGTAAAATTTCAGTTTACTCGAGAATAATCCATAATCTCAAGGAATGTTCCTTAATTATTTGCAATCGTAAAAAAAGTTTTTGGAATATTATAAAATTGTAGAAAATTTTGGTTTGTTTTAAATTGAAAAGTAGATAAAAAGTTTGACAAAATTTTAAAAACAAAACTGTCGTGAAGCAAGTCAAATCACTAGTGACGTAAGAAAAAGATCATTTTTAAAAAATTGTTAAAATTATTTACAAATAAATAACGATCGAAAAAAAAACAATATTTGAGTTGAATTTGCGCACAAGTTAACCGATCTAAAATCAATTCAATCCGCCAGAGGATCAAAAAAAAATTAATCAACTTGCTTGCTATGTTAAAAACTGTTTTTCTATAACTAATTCAGGTCTGCATGTTGCATGAGGCTTTTCTGGAAAACGTTGAATTAAGCATGTTGCATTAACGTTAACAAAAAAAAAAAACAGCACAATTTTAGTGGAATAAAAGAAAATCTTAATTTTTTCATTTTATCGCATCGCTTTTTTGATCGATCGTTCTTCGAATTTAATTCAAAAAAATTCTCGCCAAATCACAGTACCGGTGAGTGTCAACGTGAGTACAGACCAGACGGAATATCCGATAGGAAGTGACATCAGCTTGCGTTGCACTGTGGACGGTTATCCGATTCCAACGGTTCTTTGGTATAAAAACAACGATCTCATTCGTACAGACGATCGTATCAAAATATCTGGTAAGTTACCACCTCGTCGAATTTGCGGCAGTATTTTAGTTCAAAGGGTTATAAAAATCGATTTTTTTTTTGTTTACTGACATTGAGAGTTCAAGGATCGAAGAATATGTGCCCAAATTTTTATTTACTTAAAAAAAATCTCCCAAAATCATCCTCTAGAGTTTTGATCCTTTAGAGTAAAACTGTGTTAATTTATAACCACAGTCACAAAAATTATATGGTTAATTAAAAAAAAAAATTTTTTTTAAATCAATTTATAATTTATAATTAAAAAAAAATTTTTTTTTTTAATTATAAATTACATTATTGGTTATTGAAATAAATTAATGAATTATAAATTATATTTATAATTTTTGATATATTTATCATTACGCTTTTACAGAATCAAATCAACTTGTCATTACGAGTGCAACGAATAACGATACGGGCACGTATCGGTGCGACGCTTCCAATGAAGATTCGGGGAGTACAGCGAGCGTTGATATTCGCGTTGACGGTAAAATATTTTTATTTCAATTGTTTACTGTTTCAACTACTCATTGTTTAGCGATTCGAAGGACTAAACTTGAAACGAGTATTGGACAGCACTATAATTAAAAAACAAAATTTTATTTCAAATTATTATTAATTTATTAATATTAATTAATTATAATTAACACACAATACATACATTTTGAATATACTTCAAAGAAATTCTATTCAACCAGAAAAAATGACACATTTTCTAGAGGGTTGTTCAGGACTTTCCATCATAAAGTGGGAAAGTTCGCGAGTTGATCTGTTTTACGGTTTTCTGTTTATTACTGGAATGGCCCGAGAGCCCACATTTTCTGACCAGACGTTTTATGGTGGATTAACCATTGGGTTTTTTCCATGAGGCTATGTGTCAATGTATGTTCCCTCTACGTCCAAGGGATTTTTAACCCTTGAACCAATCAAATTTCGACTTTTTCTTAGCAACCGATCACCCAATAAAAATATGCGATACAAAATGCAAAGAAACTCTCTCTCCAATCGAAGGAGTGGGAGTAATTCTTAGATTTTTAACTTGTCAAAAATTTAGAGTCAGCAGTTAGTTGACAGTCACCAAGTTCACTTCAAATCACATACACACACGCACATTCCACTTGTAATCTTTCAATATTCCATTCAAATATATTTGTTAATCTAATTGAAATTCTGGGTCTGAAAAACATTCTTTATTATACAAAAACAGTCACACTTTATTAAGGCGATTGTATCGTTTCTCATGTAAAAATTATTTTCCAACTTTACACAATAAAATTTTGTAAATAGAAAGCTTAAGACAGTATTAAACTTCTGGCGGAATATGCCGATGATTCATCGTCTCAAAATTGAGATATTTATTGTTGAAGTTCGCAATTTTTTGAAAGCTTCCATAAGAGCCCATGTTAAACTTGTCATTTTCAACAATGAATATCTCGATTACCAGGCGGTGAAACCTCTCCAAATTTTTCACACATAATTAAATGCTGTTCAAGAAGATTCACGCCAAATTTCAATACATTAACTTGGAATAATCAAATATAATGTATTTTTCGTATGATGTCATATAAATATCGATACAACCTCCTTAAATTTAAATTGTGACATATCAAATAATTTCGTCACAGGATAATGCAATGAGATTTACGACCTCATTGGATTTAAAATAATCGCGGGAGAATTTGGTATATAACAGAATATTTTAGAGAATATTGATCGTAATATTATGCGATATTTTATAATTTGTTTAAAATTAGTATTTTTTCATTATTTATTAATTTGTTTGTGTTGTCGAATAGTATTTATTAATTGTTCGATTGAATTGCTCAACAGGTTTGTACATCCATCCGGATTGTCAGGACAATGCATTCTTCGCGAAATGTGATTTGATCGTATTCGCAAAATATTGTCGGCACCAGTACTACGCTAAATTCTGCTGTAGATCGTGCACGGAAGCGGGTCAATTATCAGCGAACGGTCCCCATTTGAACGCAGCTAAAAAACGAAGGAGAAGAAGTTCTCTCGATCGCTGGCTCGTTTAAGAAAAAAGATAAAAAGGCACTAAAACCCAGCATACAATTTAACAGACGAACAACATAAAAAAGCAAACACTGAAACAATGAAAAAAGTAAGAGAGGAAATGAAGAAGAACAAAAATCAAAATAAAAGCCACTTAAGCATTGTAGTTGAGTATTTCGGGAGAGGCCGACAGAAGGCTGACGAACTTGTCGTCGACCTTCGTCGACGACTTTTTCGTCCGGGTGCTCGTGACGCCTGGCCATAAAAAAGAAAGAGGGAAAAGAAGGAAAAGAGAGACGGTATCGGTCGATGAGAAAGTGGAAAAAAATAAATAAAAAGAAAGATAGAAAAGAAATAATAAACCGAAAGTCGGAAAGAACGAATCGAATCTCGTTCACTGCCAAAGTCTTAGAACGTCTATACTTACATATGTAGATACTAAGTACCTATATACATATTAATCGACTTATCGTCGAGTTGGAAAAGAAGAAAAGGTATCGAATCGATGGGGGGGAAAAAAAAACAAAAAGAAAACAGTAATAACAATATGAAAACTCAACGACGTGACGTTGCTGGCACTTTTAAGCAAAAGCACACATTTTACCTTTTATAAAAACACCGTATACATATAAACATATACACATATCGTTCGTCGAATATCATATGCTTGAAAGAAAGAACACGGTCTAATTTAAAAAGTGAAGGGAAAAAGTGTATATGATGTGTGTATGTAGTTACGTCGCGTGCGCTTATTCCAGGCATTGGCGCTCTTTGTATAATGAATATTCCGATATGTACAGGATATTCCGTGGTCAAGTATCGCAGGGTGTGTAAAACGTTCGATTCCGAAGCAAAAAGTTCTTTGGCATTTTTCTCTACGATGCACCGTTCATAAGATATTAATAAATTAGATGCGAAGGCTCCTGATTGGCTGTCACTAATTAATTAATATCTTATCAACGTTACATCGCAGAGAAAAATGGCCAAGGACTAATCGCTTTAGAATCGTTCGATCTACTTATCCTATTTATCTTGACACTTTTGGAATAGCTTGTATGTATATATATATGTATACTTTATTAATGAATAGTTTTAATAACTACGTAGTACATTTTTAAGGCAATTTACGAGCGTATTTACGATAACAGTATGCGGGGATACTATTTGTATGCAAGATATTCTTGTGAGAATACGAAAGAACGATAAATGTCTGTCATTAAATAACTGTCACAAATAATTCCACACAAACAAACACACACAAGCACACACGTATTTGTACAGTTGTATTTTATTAACAGTAGAAGATTGCCAGGTCTATATTTTCATGTGTACGTGCTTTTATTCTCGTAGACTCGTTAATTTATTCATCGAACGGTGAACACTGTTTTTTTTACCTCTAAACGTCTTCCTAATCGATTGTTTTTTTTTTCTTTTTTTTTTATCTCGAATTCATCAAGTTTACATTTTTATAAATATCGTTATAAAATAATGTGCACTTGAACTAAGGATCAACAGTTTTATTCGAATTTTATTATGACTCTTATCAGGCCATAGGCACTCCGAAGACAATCCACTCCAAGAAACATCGAGTAGATAATTTTGTAAAACAAAATATAAACGAACAAAAAATGAATAAATTTAAACAAAACTAACAAAGTAGCGTAAAAGAACAATGTTTGTAAAAATAAAATGACTAAAATGCATCAACCTAATGCGAGGGACAAAAAAAGAGTAGAAAAAAGGAAAGATTTTATACCTGTACGTGTATGAGCGGAAAAAAAAAATCGGTGCAAATCGTTGAGGACGAATTATATAGCTGCACTTTTGCAACGCGATCGACAAACGTTTTTTCACATATCGATTGAGCCTAAAAAACACGCGTTTCGCGTCGGAGTAAAACACGCTACACACATACATACAAACACACACGTGGACACACAGACACGCACACAGTGCCTTACTATTAAGAGCTCTGAACTACAAATTGGAAAAGTAAAAAAGAAAGAAAGAAATCTTGTAAAACTCTTTGAAACAAAAAGAAAATGAAAATCCATTAACGAGCAATTTATTCCTCGTGCAAACAAGACCCCGGGCTGGATGTTAAATATCGAACTGACAGGCTAAACATTTCGAAATTCTCAAATATCAATGATTTATATAACAATATATAAATAAATGTTTAAAAAAAAAAGGAATAAAAATAAAAATGAAAAGAAAATTTTGAACTTCTAGTTTAATAAAAACAGAGCAGTATTCTGCGTATCAGGAGAATACATAGAGTAGCTCAGAATATTAAATAAAAAACAAAAAACAAAAATATATATATATCGAAACACGTCACTGATAATGAATATTTTATCGACAATAATAAAGTTTAAGAAATTTAAACTACACTTAGAAATTGAATATTTGATTATCTTATAAGGTGGAATTTATTATTATTAATATTGTTTATTTTTTATTTTTTCGACATCGTGTCCTTTTACCTTTTAGGTGAAAAAAAAAATGTTCGAATTTTAAAACATTTGTTTAAACGGTACGACGCGATAATTATCTACGTAACGTCGTTGATAAGTTGTTGCCATTACTCGTCGTAGATTTTTTGAATGTACGAAATATTTGTCATGTCGAATAAAACTAAAAAATTCTACTGTAACGCTAAAATCATAAATATATCTATATATGCAATTACAAATGAAAATAAGAATTTGATGGGTATTGAACATTTTTTAAATGCATTTATTCATTATTATCATAATTAATAACGTGTAACAAAAGTATATTGTATTTATAATCAATCTGATGATTGATTAATTTGATTATAACTAATAAAATGAAAATAAGTTGTAATTGAATTAATTAATCATTCATTTGTAATTAATTATGATGTTTTCTTGTACTGAGTCTCGTAGCGCGATTAGCGTTCATCAAAAAACGTTTGTACTGTTCCTCGATCATCGTCGTTCGTTGCATTCTTTCTGTCGCTATATGCTCGATTTTGTCGTACAAATCACTCTGCACTGCAATGCATTTCCGAAAATCTTTGCGATCGAGACGATAAACCTCACAGACTTCAATCGCCAAGACACTCGCGACTCTTCGTTGATCTTGCACCAAAAGTGCCACTTCTCCGAAATGAGCACCATCGTCCAAATGACAAACCTATTCCAATTATTTTCTTCTTATTTAAAACCCTCCTCCACAAATTTTATTTTTCCCCAAAAAAGTTTAAAATAACAAAGTGATCTCGAATAATTGATTTAAGAAATTTTTCAAAATTTCAAATACGATTTTATTCGAGGATTTCGACATTTTTTTCAACTCCCAATAATTTGACAAAAAAAAGTACTGAATAAATGCACCATTTTGAGTCTTTATTTTTAATTAGAAAAAAAGATTTTTTTGATTAATTTCTTTTTTTTATTGGAAAATTAAGACTTGCCTCCTTGCCAGTGGGTGTGAGAACAGCAACCGTTCCACTAGCCAAAAAAAACATGCAGTCACCCTGTGTTCCAGCTTTTACTATGACGTCGTTTGGCAGATACAACTCGAACTTCAAATGTGCAACTATTGACACAAGAACGTCTTTTGGAAGACTCCTGAAAACTGCGACGTTCTCCACCAGACGCCTTCCGGAATGTAGCAAAATTTCTTGTCGTAGTTGTTCTTAGAGCCAATTTTAAACAATTCATTAATGACAGGGATTTTTTTTTTGCAGGAGTTAATTATTCCGAAGAATATCAGAACTGTGATGTTTTTTTTATACTTTTATGTAATTATAAGTAGCTGATAAGAAATTGAAATATTTTTAATGATTAAAACAAATGGAGAATCATTACTTTTTTTAATGAAAATAAAATAAAATAATTATTAACAAATGAAAAAAAGTAAGACTCCATAAAATTTGATAATAACAATGGAAGAAATAGTGGAATTGAATTTCAGATACCAGAGAGACCACTCAAAATTGTTTTCTCCCGGAAGTAACTGTTCCTGTATCGATGCTGATAATACGAAAACAATCGTCTTTTCATGTACGGAGGCAACTGTTTCTGTCTCGTGTAAGCGGACAATTGATTCATAATTTCTTGGAACTTGGATTCAGCTGCTTTGCTAACAGCTCGTATTTGCAAAAACATACCTGCCAAAGAGAAAAAAAGATAAATAATGAATTTTTCGAAAAAAAAGTATAAATAAATATATCTTCAAATTTACCAATAACGTAACATTCAAAAATACGTCCTAGACACATGAGAATTGTGCAAATAATCGTATGACCTTGAGTCCTGGGTTCTATACCCCCAAAACCACTAGCAACGAAATTTTGGATGACAATAAAAAGGGCGTGACGATATCTCGCAGGGATTTCTTCCTTAGGTATATTTGACACCCAACAATCCTCACATTCCTGGAAATCATTTCTTCATGAAATATTTCGAAGAACTTTATAGAAATATTCTTTCAGTTTTTTTCTTTATCAAAATGAATCTTACTTCCGCAGTAATTCGTAGGAAGTACATAATGAGAACTGGTGTGACGTAACAGAGACAAGCAAACCAGTGAATAACGTACAAAGAAAGGACGAGGATACTGACCATC
This sequence comes from Rhimphoctona megacephalus, assembly GCA_963989365.1. Classification (NCBI taxonomy): domain Eukaryota; kingdom Metazoa; phylum Arthropoda; class Insecta; order Hymenoptera; family Ichneumonidae; genus Rhimphoctona; species Rhimphoctona megacephalus. The sequence continues at coordinate 37,773,372 of OZ022416.1, read as the reverse complement.
TGATGAGTGAATTCTTTTATCTGTAAATGCTGAAGAAAATTCACTAAAAAATTTATCATGCCCTTTGCTTAGAGTGTAAAAGAAAATTTCGGTGTTTTGAAGATTACCACGAAGAGCTGAAAGACGTAAGAGTTGAAAGTAACGTAACGAGATATTTTCAGGAAAGGTATGAGATTTATAAGTGCCACCATTATGGAGGATTCCCTTCCAGGAGTTTTTCTCCATTGGTAAGTGATACGATCGTAGGGAAGAGACGTAAGAATATCGAGGAGAAGAAATCCTTTGAGATATTTTCTGCGAATAAATCACCGTAATAAAAAAATCATAAAAGCGTGATTTATATTCACAAATATTAGAAGCTATTACGACTGCTTTATTTTTTTGTATTTTATATTTTAATTATTTTTGATTTATCAAAATACGGTTTAATTATCATTCAAATAAAAATACAAAATGATCATGAATTATTATAAATAGTGACGTAAATTACTTAAATACTTTTGTTTGCCGAAGATTAATTATCATTTGTCCATTGGATGGAACGCCAGTGAAACAATTGAAAATTATATCCAACCAGAAAAAAACGTAAATCACAGGATTTATTGTATCGATACGGACGAGTTCGTAGTCCAGGATAATGAAACTGATCATAAAAGGAACGGTAATAAAAGCTATGGCGTACACGAGAGTCATTAAAATTTCCCACATAAATCTGCAAAAAAAAAAGAAAAAACTCAATTAGTTGAAATTTTTGAATAGGGAAGAAAATTGAAATTTTTGGATTGGTCAAAATAAACAAAACTCCACAAGTTTTTGAATAAAAAATTGAACTTCATTTCGAGCTCATAACAAAAATAAAAGTGGTGAAAATACCTGACAGGACTAAACGGATGGATAATCCACCACTCTGACAATTGACACTGTCTCCGTCTTTCTCTCCTGACAGCTGCCAAACTGTCAGCCCATTTACTCGATATTGGATGCCGATGGCTCATCAAACACCACAATTTCCATTTCTCAAACCAACTGGAAGATCTCACGAAAGGTGGTAAAAAGCTGGGAAGTGCGTGATCCGACTTTAAAGCCAAATCGCACTCGTGCACGTTTTTAGGAAATTCCTCTTGCATTTTGTTTTTCAATAAAAACTATGAAATGATGATAGCAGTATTTTTCATTTGCCCATGAAAATTAAATAGATTACGAGATAATATATTCATCCCTGAGATTGCCAACTTCAAGAGCAGCAAATGTAAATATAACACATCTTCATTTATTTCCAACATTTTTATGTAGTATAAAAAGTATAGTGTCTATTTTTTAAAAATTAATTCATGCATATGTACAAATATTTATTTTTTTTTATAAGAAAAAAAAAACATTGTTATCACGTTTCTATTTTTCTATCACGTACAGTCCTAAATTTGACACACATTATTATTATATTCGTCTATGGTTAAGTATTTTCAGCTCACACATGAAACTGCGATTATGGATTTAATGTCGGAATGAAAATTTGACACTGAATAAAAATGAATTCGACAATCGTACAATTTTGAAACTCATCCTATCGCACAGAAAAGAATTTGAAAATAATTTGTCTTGCTCGTTCGAAATATAAAGAAATTGAAAAAAGATGTTTCGGATCAATTTTGCCAGTATTAATTTGCGAAAATATAAATAAATCGAAGAATATTTAAGTTTTCAAAGAAATCAACTTTTAGACAAGTAAAAATATGTCGAACACCATTTTGCATACGAGTGAAAATTTTTGTACATAATGTGTAGCTGTCTCTCAATTGTAACACGATTATTTTCATTATTTCGTGTAGAATATAATTAAATATAGATATTTATCGAGATATATAGAGGTGCCGTCGTCGTAGTACGTGATTCGTTCATACTCAAATGAAAATAGTATAAAAAAATAATTATCTTTTAAAATGTACCTATTTCTAATGATAATAAGAACAAATATAAACGTGAAGTATTGTACAACAATGTGGCCGAGACTTTCGAGCTTTCGAGTGAACGATTTGGAGCTTTTTCTTCTCAATGAAGACCAATGCCAAATAATTCACGACTCATGCTGTCAGTTCTCGAAGCCCGACGAAGTTGACTACGGCGACGAAACTCCTTCCATCAGACGGACGCTCTTTTTACACGGAGGCTCGCGGTGATCGAGGGTGGACGGTATCCCTGATATCCACCAGATTCTCTCAGCAACTCCGAATTCACCGTACCGAGACAAGTGCACGAACAAACGCTCACGCAGTCATCCGTCTCGTGCAACATTGGCACATGACCCGCGAGTATTTTTCCATTTACTGCTACGACCTCACCGTCTAACGTTAAAACGTGGTGGGACGCTGATTGCAATTCGTTGTCGTCGCGTCTTACTTCCTCCGCGTTCCTGCAGACAATTGTGATTTTTTTAATTTTATTTTTTAATCATTTGTATTCAGAAATTATTGATTATTATTTATTGCAAAAAATCGCTTGTGTATTAAGAGCTTACACTACTGTGACGACCCGAAAAAATAGACGATTTGCAGACGGAAGTTTCAAAAAAAATAAAAGTTCCATCGAGCTCTGGTTTCGTACTCTATTTTATCATTTTTTCGATTTCTAAAATATTGAAAAGTAATAAAGTCTCGTCAAAAGCTGCCAAGGACTTTGTAGGTGGTCGTGAATTATGTGAAACAAAAAAGATCTAATTTTTTCATTAAATACTCTTCAATGCCTGAGCATTAACGGAGGGATTGTTTGATTTTTCAAAAATGTCTTAAACAACGAATTAGCAAAAAAAACGTGAATTTTTGCGAGTTTTTTTTCACTATTTTGTTCACAAATCGGAAAATACGTTTTTTTTTAACAAAATCGTCCTTTGATGTTCAAAGAAAACCATAAGAAAGTAATATGTAAACTGCCATCGTAATAGCATCAGTAGAAATTTATAAATCATGTACGCCGCTTCAAAAACGAAATATCAGGTCAACGCCCTTTAATGGGATTAACATTTATATATTTTAAGCGTTTTAAGTGTTTGTATTAGTTCGAAATACGATAAAATAAGATGCGAAGCGGAAACTTCATCAGACTTAAATTTTGTTTACAATTTGTATCTGAAAATTATATTTTTTTTGATCGTCACAGTGGTGGAAACCCTTCATTTTTTCCTATAATTTAAATATAATCGGACACCTAATTGATATTTACTTTATAATTAATCTAAATGTTCAATAGTAACATTTTTCAGAATTCAGAGATCTCGTTTTTAATCGAAATAATTGTTTTTTTTTTCGATATTTTTATTAGAAATTATGTTCTCAAAAACAATCAATTGATTTGAATATTACATAATTTTTAATTTGGTAAAATTTGTTTAAATGTAATGGATACTCACATCGTCATGAAACGCAGTACGAGTAAATTAATACTCGCAGCAACGACCGCTAGACCAAACAGGATGAAAACCAAGCTCAGAGCAACGTATCCTGGCTTAGTCGAGAGTGCTTGATCGTTCTAAAAAACAATAAAGAATAATTTTTTATCAACGAGAAATAATAATCAATTTAAAATTCATTTCCAATTGTCAAAAAAAAAGATTTCACCGATTTGTTCTCTCCTTTATAAAAGAAAAGAATATTATTCCATTTTTAATGTTGCGATTATGGAATATAAATACTTTCGATAATTTCAATATGAGTAAAGTACCGAAATTACCGGCGTTTTGAAAATTTGATCGAAATAAACTTTTTGTTGTGTTCGTGACTAGGAAAATTCTTAATTAAATTAATTTCCAGTTTTACGAATGCGTAGTGTTTTTTGCAATAATTGATTACCTGCAAAGCGACGTAATCGCCAAATCCTATGGTGGTAAGCGTCACGAAACAGTAATAAAAACTGTCAAAATAACTCCAGCCCTCGTAACGTGAAAATACTGCAGCACCGGTTGTGATTATAATGCTCGATAACATTCCAGTCGCGAGCATAAGATTCATTTCCGTAGCTTCGGTTCTGTGACACTTTAAATATTTTTTCGCGCGTCTTATTACGACCGATGCTACTTTGTTCAAACGTTCACCTATACTTTGAAACATCACGAGACCCAGTGGAATTCCGACCATTGCATAAAGCATGCAAAATGCTTTTCCCAATACAGTTACAGGGGTCGAATGTCCATATCCTGTGGGAAATAGAAAATTTGTATTATTTTTCAAAAATTCAAACAATATTGATTAATTCATAGCAAAAAGGAAAATATGCAAAAATATGTTCCTCTACTGTAATCGTAAAATTCATTGACAATCAACGGCTAAAGATAATTCTTGAATTTTTCGATAAAATTGTATATTCCAAATGCATATTGTAGAAATTTCTTTTTTAATTTGAAATTAAGATAATTTTATTTTTTGTATTTAATATTTCAATGGAAATGAATATGAAAAATGTTGAAAGAATGATTTTCGTATGATTTAGTTTACACAATTTTATTTATGTAACATTTACATCGTACATGTAATAAAAAATCAATTATTTACCAATCATTGCCAGCACGACAGTCGCGAAATAAAATGCACCGGCAAATTTCCACTGTGGTCCAGCTTTGTGAGGCTTGTTTTCGATTATTACGATTTCCACCATTCTATAATCCTCCTCAGAAATATTGTACTTCCTCATCATGTTTCGTTTGACCTCTGTACAAAGAATAAATTAAAATTATACGAATAATCTTGAAACGATCAGCGCAGGCTTAATTCTAGCACAAAATATCGAATTTCAAAAGTGGTAATTTGAAAAATAAATTACCAGAAAGGAATTCCCAACGTTTGCGTTCCGTGTCGGATTCCAGGGCATCGAAAACGGCAGCGCCAATTAATAAATATGTAAATGTGCATACGACGAGAGACAACGTTCTAACGTTTTGTCTCTTCATTGCACGTCGCCTGGTTTTTCGATTTCGAGAATTTCAAAATATTTTCGAAAAATAGTATTTCCTTTGTGATAAATTTCAATACTACAAGAAAATTTGTTCTATTTCAAAATCTAATCGCGAGTTTGGTATTTGGAAAATGAGATACAATATTTCAAGTATCGAGAACAACTCGATTGAGATTCGAATCTTATTAATCCCATTTTTTTCAATTTTTATTCATTTTTAATGTTTCTATTTAATATCTCGAAAAAAAAAATGAAACCTCGGAGATGCGAACATTCCCTTGCTCAAGTTCCGAAAGCACGAGATGAACTGAAATGCGTGGAGCCTGTGGAGCATCGCGGAGCTTAAGAGTATTGATCGCGTCCACGGAACGAGCCTTTCCTATCAACTGCCGTTGCTGTAGCGCCGATAACTTTTTTTCGCATATTCTTCCTTCTTGACTTTCGTATATATATATAAATATATAAATATATGTTAAATCTGATTTTCGCATACCTTGATAGCGTTCGATATCTTTAATTACTAATTCTCACGGATTTCAAATTTTTTAATCAAAAATCGAACGAAACGAAGGCTCTTGAAATTATTGTTGAAGACCACAATTGTTAACAACTTTTTTATAAATTATTTAGTTGTAAACAAATCTATTGTTTAATTTTGTCATTGATAAGTAACAATAAAAAACATACTGCAGCAAATTTGCTCCAATTGTTTGTTTTTTTTTTTAATTATTCATTATCGTAATTCACATTTATACGATTGAATCATTCACAGTTTGTTGATCATTAATATCCTATTTTAATGGTCAATTTATTATTTTTATAGCATTTTTTTCTTATCTGTTTTTTATTATTGAAAATTGCTACATTTTCATGAATAATAATTCAAAAGAAATGAAAAATTTTATTAAGTGTAAATTCTGTAGAAAAAGAAGCGTCGTTATGTTGACAATCTATATATTTTTTTATTTTTATGTAAATGATAGTAAATATCTATTTATTAGAAAAACATTTTTATCGCCAGATAAACGTTTCGCTAAATATGTGAAGAAATTTAAAAGAATAGAATTTGTCGAAAAACCCGAGAAATATAAATATTATTTAAGATTACAAATTTTTTTTTCATCAGTCCGCATCCATCGAGGTTGCTGCGGGACATTCCATTGTTTCGGGACCAGATTTCACGACACTTTTTTCTATCTTAGATTTTCTGAGTATTGCCTCTTCCAAATTTTTTTTGCCCCATCGGCGAAATACAAAATTAGGCAGATAACGCAAATCACCGTCCCATTTTCGTAACATCGAGCATTGCGAAGCGACCATTATGTTGGGAATTTCTAGAAAAAAGAAGTAAAAAGTTGGCGATCGATTTTATTTTAAAAAAATGATAAAGATGAAGAAAAAAATATTAACCTATTCCACAAGCCTTGTACTCTTCCTTCTCACGCTCTTTTGACAATCGCAAAACGTCCTCGCGGCTGGCGTGACTTTTATTCTTCTTTCCAATGACCTTGTTTTTCTGGGCTATGAAATCCAGCTCATCATCGTGTCTTGCAATGTATCTGAAAAACAAATTGAATTTCATTAAATTTTAATCGAATTCAAGATAGACACAAATGTTGAAATTTGAATGGCTTACCCACTTTTCTAGTAGTTCCATCGTTAGTTCTGGAGTATATGGACACACTCCTGGTACCATATTTTCTTGAAGCCAAAGCATTTTTTCACCGACCAACATTTGCTTCATTGATCCTGTTTGCTTGGCACGAGTTCTATTAATTATTCTGAAAGTAGAATATTTTGTGAGGTACATTTTTTTATTATACTGAAATTATATGATAAATATAAGACAAATATTTATTTACAACATTTATATTTAACAGGTTATATCTAGTTGTGCTCGGGAAAATTAAGGGATTTTCATGATTTTTTTTGGCCATGCTAAAATCATTTTATTAAAATGCACTATACAGTATCAGAAACTACATACTTTGAGGTACTTAAACAAATTTTTTTATGAAAAAATTTTTACTACTTGGAAAATATGGCTGTTGTACTAAAATACCGTTTTTTGAACATTATTCGCGGTGAGCATATCTCTGGAACGGCTCATTTGAAATAAAAAAACGAAAAAGATTTCGTTAGTATAATACTATAAGCTCTTCGTGAACGAAGGGTTTAGCGAAATTTTGATTTTTTTAAAAATGTCGATTTTTCCGAAAACTTCGATTTTTGAGGTTCCAAAAATTAGGTTTTTTGACCAAAAAAATATAAATTTTGGTCCAAATGAAAATTCCTTTGTTCACGAATAAGCCATTATAATTAGAATCAAGCTCGTGAAAGATTCAAATCGATCGGTTAAATTGCTTTTGAGAAAACATGCTCACCGCAACAGCACTTTTTAAAAAACATGATTCCAAGATAATCGCATTTAACCCCTCAGCAGGCGCATTACATATACTTTAAAAATTGGACGCGCGCTGAGAGATTATCTCACATGTATAGCTTCAAGTGTTTAATTTGATAAATAGGAACTTGAAAACAATTTCGCTACAGTTATTACGGCTATTAAACATTTTTATTAAAAAAAAAAAAACCATAAATCCAACAATAATTGACAGTAAAAACCAAAAAATAATAATTCAAAAAATTTTTTTAACTCTTCTATCATACAGAAGAATAAATTTGGTAAAGATAGAAAAAATTTGAAATGCTTATGCCATTTGAAATTTTCGAGTAATCATCGTTTTAATATAAGTGTGAGAAAAAGTCTCATAGCGCGCCTGCTTACAGGTTAAAGTTGTCGATCGCTGTGCTCAGAGACTAGCATTCTCCGGTAGCGCACGTAAATATATTCGTTTTAGTGCTTAGATCCTTATAATATTTTGGGAAAACGTTCTTAAGATGATGTACTTTGAGAAAATGAAAAAAAAAAAAAAAAAAAATCATTTTTTCAACCCAAACAACTAGATATAACCCCTTAAATAAGATAGTTGCAATAACGAATGTAGTTATTCCAATATTTATCCGATATATTTGTGATTATGGTAAAGCCATATTTATTGGGTAACAAATGAATATTTTACTAAACAGTATTCTAAATTCTATTAGATTATGAATTTTTTAAATTAAATATTTACGAAAAAAATGCACATTCTTCACTCATTTCGTACCTGTATTTTAGACATGGTACATGAAAATTGTATTTTCGTTTAACATTAGTATAAATTTGAATTATTTTTGTTCAATTTCTGATATAAACTGAATATACACAAATTTACAAGCAAATCAAAATTTTGAGAACACATTTACAACATTTCAATATTATTCTGGAAAAAGAATTTAATTTTGATATATTTATAGACACATTATCTGATTATGTACAAAAATCCTATTTTAATTATATGATCAGTATACATGTAAACATTTGTTAGAAAATTATTTTTCACCAGCAGGTAGGCAATTTTTCTGAGTTCCTGATGGTGTCAGTCAACCGAAACTCAGTAAAAATATTGCTGCCTGTATCAGGCAGGTTTTTCATTGATTTCCTTGACTTTTGTGCAAATGCGATACAGTAGTACACAAGGAAAAAGTTACTGTTGGCAATACCCATGACAGGTCTCTCGGGAACATGGAATTTAGTAAAATGGAAGAAAAGAGGTTTGCTCATATGATAAAAAAAATTTGACTGGATTTTTCTATATTTTTTGATCCTATGAGTTTCTCTGTCACACAAACTATATACATGCCAAATATGGTAACGATTCTTTGATTGCTTCCAAAATTATAAAGTAACACACTAACAAGCAAACAAGCTTTTGGATATATAATGTTAAAAAACATACTTTTTGGTTTTCTTAGCGAGGGCAGCGGACTTTCTGCTGTTTGGATGAATCATTTTTTTGACCTTCGCCAATTCCTTCTTCAGTGTGTTCGACTATATTTTTCGTTAAAACATATTGATCAAAAATAAATTCTAATCGAATAAAAATATGTGTAATTTTAAAGCATTCTTACCATTTTTATTTATTATAATTATTCACTTCCGCCAAATGCTTTGAACGAATAAATATGTTCTCTAATTTTGTATATTTCTGTGAATTTTGAGGTTAGGATCGCTCTAATCTCTTCAACGGAATTAAAATTATTCGCCTTTATTTGCGATTGAAAAAACAACAACAACAAGAGTCACTAAGATACTAATTTCGAGAAATATTCTTTTTATGAGCTTATGAATAATTAAAATTACGATTGAAATTATTACTGACAGCCGAAAAAACAATGTTTCTACAGATTTTCAGAAAAACGCGTGGTATGTGATATGCGCGCATATCATTGAGCAGGGAGACTAGAGAGGAGTGGACACATCATAGGAAAATAAGTGGTGGGGGCGTCCTCAAAATCCCGTCCGGAATTAGTTCTTCGCTCTGCCACCAGTATCGCATGGGCCGGAAAGTTTGTAACTATAGTAATAAAATTAGTCCATATGATGAAAGTGACCGTTCTTTCGCGTTTGCGCAGTGTGATCTCAATATACGTATAGCTATGATCTTTCCGATCACAGCGCCGCCCGTTTAGACTGGAATTTCGTGTACATTTCTAAAGCACGCTGTGTCCACACCTCTCTAGTCTCCTTGCTGATTAATTTAAGAGGATGGATCAGTCACTTAACCTCACCTCGAATTTTCGAAGTTGAAATTCTTCGATACGAGTTGACCGATTACAAAAAAGCTCTGTCAGCCCACGCAGGATGATGACAAAAATGGGCTGACAGGGCCTTTTTGTAATCGGTCAAACCGTGTCGAAGAATTTCACTTTCGAAATTTGCAACTATCTCTCTCGCACTCACGATGGCGAGATACCGACTGACCCATACCCTTAAATGCGAACAAGATAGTGGTGTGGCGATGCCCTTTGTTCTTTTACCATTCTTTGTTCATAGATGGTAGCACCTTATTTTTTAGCGGGTAATTCAAATCACAAAAATGTCGCGAAGAGGTCGCGTGTGTCGCGAATATAAATTCGAAGGTCAGCTGAAAGCTACGAGTTTTGTGTACACGTCATACGTGGACGAATTCAGGAAAGTTAAAAAAACATGTTTCTTCTTCTCAATTTAAAAATATACGTAATTAATACTAATTGAACAGAGAAAAAAATACGATTGAATAAAAATGGAGACACTTTATCATCAGACGAACAAGTTGGTTCAAGAAACACAACATTTGTTCACACAGCTGGAAAGAAAAACGCCTAACCTCGATCCTAATGTTGTGGAAAATGATATAACAACCAAAATTTCTACCATAACGAGGTATTTAAATCGAAATCAACACTAAAACTATAATTTCTATATTACCATATTTTTTTATTGAATCATCAACGTTATTTCTGTACAATTATCTTCATTGGCAATCTACTATTGTTGCAATTATTTATTTACTAATTATTCTAATTGTTATCAATTTTAATACGAAAAAGACAAAACTTTGGATTCTTATAATGAATTAAATTTAACAAAAACGAATAGCTGCCACTATTCTTTACATTTTAATTAATAACTATGAACTTTGACAATTATTGCGACTGGTGATTAAGCCTGTCCTACAGCAGTTCTGTTTTAAAAATTTTATTTAACTTTTTCCCTAATTATCAATATAAAATAATCAAAAACTCTTATAACTTTCCAAAATTCCAAAAACTTCTATTTAAAGAAAATCTAGAATATTTCTTGAAGATTATGGAATATTCTCGGTTTAACTGAAATTTTGCTACATATTGTTAAATTTTCTATACATTTCTTGAAGTAATCAATGTGAAGGGTTACCAATATTAAAAATTTTCTACGACATTGTGACCACTTTTTGAAATTTAACAAAGTTCATCATTTTGTCGCATATACCTCAAATCACATAAATTCTAATTCCGTAAAGGTGGCTTATTTATCTCCTAGAAAGTTTTCACTGTAATTTTCTAAAAAGAAGGAGGCTCGGTGGAGGGTATATTGAAATAAATGAAGTAAAAAATTTCTTTTCGTGGATTCTTAGTAGAATGTACGAACTTATATCATGAATTCTCTTTAAAAATTTTTTGTTATCTTTAACGCTCCGTCACACGTGCCAAAAAAACTGTAAAATTTATAATCAAGTTAAAGAGCTTTTATCAGCTCGAGAGTTAAATCATTATAAGCACATACGCTTTGCCAACCACCATAGAAATGTTCATGAAAATTCCAGAAATATATCATTTACCATTTTTTAATTATTAATAAAAAAGGAATTAAAAAAGCAGCGTTTTGCTCATGACGCCTGTAATGGAGGGTTAAGTGCTTGAAAATTGCAGTAGGAATAAATGACCCAGATTTACAGGTGCTGGAAAAACTGTTAAGGAATCAGAGTTAAGTAGGATAATTATCGGGTGGACAATAAAAATGAATTTATTCATGATAAATAGTTGCTAGATAAGAAACAAATATTATTATTACTAATGTAATTATATAATTATTATTGTAACATTGTGCAATAGTTTACTTATTGTTGCATCATTGGTGCAGTAATTGCGAACGACTGGACATACTGTGTCTGAAAGGTCCAGCGTCACAACGTCAAAATGCGAAGATGCGAGTGGATCAACTAAAATACGATTGTCGTCATTTGTTGGCGGCTTTGAATTCTTGGCGGAGTCAACAGCTGAGGGGAATGCGAGAAGAAGAGGAGAGGAAAGCGCTACTCGCCCAAAGATTCACAACCAACGATCATGTAGATATTATGATAGATCATAACGTTCAGCACAACACCGGTCTGCGAAACGCCTCTAACGGCATTGACAATCTCCTACAGCATGGATCTGGAATCCTGGATGGTCTTAGATCACAAAGAATGACGTTAAAAGGGGCTCACAAACGCCTTATTGACATAGGCAACACTCTCGGACTTTCGAACACAACAATGAGATTTATCGAGCAACGAGGACGTCAGGATGGGGTCATCCTCGTCGCTGGAATACTCATAACTTGTCTCGTTATGATCCTCGTGGTTGTTTATCTCACATAGAATAATTCAAAATTCACATTCCTGGGTTTATCAATATTTTTGTATATATTAGACGTGATTAAAAGTTTATTATGTGCTTTTAAATGCAGAAACCAACATTCGTGTATTTTGTAGATTTATTAAATTGATGCCCACTTTTTTGGTCCTTAAGCACGACGAAAGTCTTTTTTCGAAATTTTGTCACATTCGAATGCATTTGAGATTTTTTTCCTTCACTTTATGAAGTTATAAAGGATTTTACAAATTATTGTTGTATTTAAGCTATTCTCTGTTCTCGAATCATTCTCAAGCAGATTTTTCTTTATTCCTTCAGATTTTCATACTTTTTGCAATTGAAGAAATCTGGAACTTTTTTCAATAAATTCTTTGAACGACGTTCCAGTTTGAGTGACTTCGGTGTTTCCTCAATTACGATAAGGTTAATTTACTGAATTTTGAGAATGCTTAAGTGCTCTATAACCATGATATATCAATCAAATTATTTTTCTTACTCGTTTTATTTTTATTTTTTTCATTACCAAGTATTTCCCCTTGTTCTGATATAGAAGAACAAAATTAACCACCCTCCACTAAGATTTCTGTCGACGGCTAGAAGAGCCATTGCCCCTCCCCCCTTTCTCTTTTCTTCATCTCAAAACGGCTTAAATAGAGGTTTGATTTTTGCAGCCTCGTCATGAACATGCCCAAAACTGTTCAAACATTGTTTTCTCAATCTTTTATTATCAGCATGTATTAAAAACGCGTATTTTTGTTTTTCGTATAAATAAATGTTATTTATAATTATCCTGGGAAAGAGAATCCCTAAAATTGGATCAAACTTGTTCGAATGTTAATTTTGAGGAATATGCTCTCTCGAGATTGGTAAAAGCGTTCGTCACGCGATTGTTGTGCCTTGGGAAGCTGAATCTTTTCTCCCCTCTCTTGTTGCTCCTTCTTTTTCTCCCTTTCTTCTTTCTCAATATAAAAGACGAAGACCGCGCCGTAGGGAGGGAGAAAGAGGAAGAGAGAGCGAAAGAAAGAGAGAGCTGTCAGTGTGGCGTCCCTTCCACACCGGTCTTACCATATATTATATCCTTGGCCGGAGTGTAGAAGAATTTTTTCAAAAGCATCATTCCATCGTTCGCTTTGGTCGCGCCAGCACGCATTTTCGGGAGAAAGATATTGAGTTTGAGTCAAAGTCAGATCGTTTGCCCTCGAGGAGAGCGCTCCACGAGGGGGGTTGACACTTGGACGGCGTCCGAAGAATAAATCGTATCCAGAAACTCTTCGATCTTTTCGATCGTGTCCGTTTGCCCTGGATGGGTTTGAATTCAGTCCACGTTTTTATATCCTACTCGTGACTAGATCCACACTCATCCATGGAGTTCGGACCGTTACCAAATTTCTTTCTTCGAGAAGGTAATATTGAATTCACCGGAGGAGCAGAAGAACCATATTTTTCCTGCGATCAAAGTAATCTTCGAATACGTTTGTGATAAAAAGAAAAAAAGAACTAATGAATTTGAAAACGTTGCAGCGAATCGATGAGAGGTAATACGAATTTTTATCGTGATACCTCCGTTTCGGAGGTTCGAATCCGCTAGAAAATATCGGCAGCGTCCCCTTTGTTTTCTTCGGCGTCCTCGCTTCCGGCGGTTTTTTCATTTTTTTCCCTCATTTTTTTTCTTTCTCGTCCGTACTCTTAAAATTGTTGCAATATATTGTTTTCTCGTCAAATTCGAGTCATCGTATAAGAGACCAAAAAATAACGTTAGTCTTGCGTATCACGCGTAAATAAATCGTAAAATCTTCCAGTCCCAAGCAATGGCTTCGAGATTCCTTTCAGTTTTCTTTGTGTGTGGAACACCTGCCGTATAATTCCCCTACAACTTCTCTCTTCTCCCCCTTTTTAGCCTCCGCTCTGTCCGCCCTTTTGCCTCTTTTCGTCCGTCCATCGTCCTTCCTGAATAACGGTAAATCCCCCCTACCGCTCTCCTTTCTTTCCCCTCTTCTTTCTTCTCCTCCCATTTGGCAAGAAAGGAAGCCTCTTGTAGGACTGCGAGCCCCACTCGAGCCCGACTCTCCGAGACCAGGTACGCTTGGGCCGCTTGGGACCTTTGCCTTCGTCCTACCCTTCCTTTCAATTCGTATTCTCTACTCCAATTCATCGAGAATAAACCGGATATTCCGCCAACAAAAATTCAAAATTTAACATTTTTTTTTTTTCGTGCAATATCGAGAAGAAAAATTGTGTATGAGTTTTACAAATTTTTTGTTGCATATGAATTATCGAATGTTACTGAATTTTGGCTTCTTCGTAAAATAAACAATTACACTTGCACGGGAAGTTAATTATTTCATTAACATTGAATTCGATGCCATAAAATTGTCATTCTAATTTATGCAAATTGATAGTTTACTCGAATCAGTCAAATTTATGTTTTATCTTATTTTTAGGTTCCTGTTTTTAAATCTTCAATCATTGAGTTTTTTTAAGATTATTTTTAACGGATAAGACGATTTTCGTAAGTCTGCCAATATTGTTAAACATGTATTTTCAGCTCTGAATAAAAATGTTATGGTTGGATTGAAAAAAAAAACAAAAAAACAAGCAATAAAGTAAAATATCAAAAGAGTACAAAATTGTTACAACTTTTGGGTCTTTCTTATATTTTTCAGAGCTATTTTTTTTCTCAGCCTTTACATCGGTGATAAATCTCGAGACAGAATTTTCAATTTTCTTTTGTTTTTCATAATAGTTCTCAAACCGCGTTTCGTCTCGAGAATTCTGGTGGCAGATTTAAAAATTGACACTTAATGCATCTCTTTGGACACGCATACGCGAAGAATAAATTGTGCGCGTGTATGTAAAGTGTTTACACAATATTAAGAGATGCAACGTTTTTCTCCTGGACGAGAATAATTCGAGGCCTTAGAATAATATATTTATATATCAATCTCAATCGATTGTCATAAATTTCAAACATAAATAATGTCACGGTGTATCAAGTACTTTGAGATTCTAAGCTCAGCTGAGCTAACTGCGTTTTTTCTTTCTCCGCTTCCTCTTCGTTCTCAAAGCCGCGTGACGATTCCGGATTTGATATGAGATCCTCCAGAGCTCGTCTTATCTGCCCTCTCAATTGACCCGCAGCTTTTCTCACCGCAATGTCATTTTGTTTCATTTGCTTTGCACATCCCAATAATCCGTTCCACGGCGCAGCGCTCGTATTCGCCAAATACAATTCTTTCCACAATTGAATACTGACCGGTGCCACGCTTGGCCAAATCACACCCGCGTTTGGCTCGTACAATGGATTCAAAAAATTTTCCAGTATATCCGGTTGATTCATGTATGACCACAGACTGTAAGTTCGTTCGGGAAGTTTCAGTTGCAATCTTTCCGCTTCTGTATCACCTGAAACGTTGAAATAAAAAAAAAAATTAATGTCAGATAAGTTCGGGAGTATTTGGTTTTTTTTATTCAGTTTTCAACTTTAAAGTTTTTATAATGTTGGGAAATAGTTCCTGATTTATTGCTAGTTTATTAATCGTTTATTTGTGGACAAAAATTTGATTTGTATTAAATTTTCAGTACTTGGTCGTGCGACTTAAAAAAAATCAGCCATGTCTTAAAATTTATAAAAAATAATGAGTCACCAGCAACGTAAAAAAATGGTTCAAAGCAATTTCTTTTCTCGTTACGTAAAATGGACTGTTCGATATTTCGCAAAAAGTAAACTTGCCAAGAAATGTTCCATAATCAGAAGAATAAGAATGTTTGAAAAGTTTAATCAAATGCTCCGTGGTATACTCGAAGCTGTATTGAAATTGATAATGCAACTGGTAGAGGCAGTCGAGAAACAGCAGGAAAGTTGGAGCGTGAGGTGGATTTTGGGAATGGGAAGGATGATATGGACCGTATCTTGTTCGACTGTAAAATGGATGACCAGCTTGAAGCCACTCGCGTTCTATAAGCGCCTGGAGACCTCGCACCGTACGACAGTCTGGATTCAGGATCGTTTGGGCAAGACTTGTCACTACCAAAGTCGAGTCGCGGCCTGCACCACCTGAATCAATTCAAATTAACACAATTTTCGTTACAGATTATTTTCTGCAATTTAAGTTTGAAAAAAGTAATTTCAACAAGAACATTTGATTGCAATATTAAAAACTGAATTTTAAATGACATTTAAAAGAATAAATATTCAATAGAATATTACAATATAAATAAATAACATAGATCTGCGGAATTTGAGTCGTTAAAACTCGTTTTTGACATTTCAATTTATAATATCACTACATTTAGTGATATTATAAATTATAGTCCCATCTACATTTGCAATTAGTGCCTAAAATAAACAAGCCACATCACATTCACTTGTACCCGGGATACATTTATTTCTACGCGATTGGATTTAAAATTGAATAATTACCGTGCAGCAATAGAATCAGGAGAGAACCTTTAATTTTTGTGATTATTACTAAGCAGAATGCAAATTCTCATGAAAATAAAATAAAATCCTTTGTATAAAATAGGAAATATTATTTTATTTTCTTAGCAATAATCACAAAAATTCAAGGTGTTCTCGCGTTTCTATTGCTGCTCAGTCATTTTTCTATTTTCATTCTCATCGTGTAAGAAAAAAAAGAAGCAATATTTGTCATATGTTCTGTGTAAAAAAATTTAGCTCTTTTATGTCACAATATGAACATAAAATCAAATATCAGATTATTATAATTGAAAAAATTAATAATATCTCGTATTTGCCAATTACAACACAGTCGGCGTCAGGTCGAGAGATTTATGGCTAAACCTGAACAGCGTGGTCTTACTACTAAACAAATTTAATGGAGTTATTTGGAAAATATGTGGATTAAAAACATTTTTCACTTTAGTGTTACACTAACTGTGAAAAAAATTGCGTTATCGACAACAAAAAGTTTTGCAATGAAACGTGATACGCAAAATTCGATTAAACGAGTTTAAAAATCACATAAATTCGTTTCAACAACTTTTTCATCGCAGGTCTGTGAAATGAACATAACATCGACAAATCATTTTTTTTCTTAATACAAAATGATTACCATGTACAAGGACCGCTGCTGATTCTTGATGAAGGCACTGTGCAGCGACACAGGCGGCATTTAGGGCGCTCTGAACTGCATTGAGCCAGCCGCTGTTATCAAGTCTTGATAGCCATTGCCCGGTGGAACAAGCCGTATCATTGCAAGCTTCGGTAAGCTTGCAAAGACTGTCAGCAAGCTCCGAAAGTCGCGGTACATTTTTATATACTTTACGCCATTGCGGATATGCAGCATCAATTTCTGTACCGCCGCCTCTGGCTCGTGCACTTTGAGCTTGATTCGCTGATCTTGTGTCGATAATATATCTGCAAAGCGAATACTTTCAGAAAAAAAGAATACGAAGTCATGAAAATGTTATTAAATCTGAGTTTTTTGTTTTTTACTAATTATATTTATTAATTTATGGTGGAATATCGTTTTTTGCAAATGGATAAAGGGGAACGGTATTCAATGGTTTAACGAGTAAGAATTAAATGAGGAAAAACAAACCCTCGACGTCCTGCACCAAGGACTGCATTCAAAAGCCTCTCATCTTCTTTACATCTTTTTCCAGTTGCGCCGCAAAGTGGCTGACTGCTTCTGAATAAAATGCTCTGAGAAAGTAGATCGAAGATACCACAGTAAATAAATGTTCAATCGTAATATCGAAAAAGCAAAAATTATGAAATTTTATGATCGAATGAAACGTACTCCTCCTTCGTGCCTGTAACAAAGCACAGGAAATCTGCCTCCATCTCGAAAATTAGCTGAAGCGATAATCACTTCGTCGTCTATGTGACGTGGCACTACTATTGCTGATGGATATGAATTACAGACTTTGTAGTCATGGTTCAAATGACTTAATCGCCATTCGTCCCCGTGTGACGCCAACAGTCTTGACCATTCGGAAACTGGTGCATACGCTGACCAGCCATCCTCATCCTTTTTATTATTTATCGACCTTGGTCTGAAGAAAAATGGATACTGCGATAATTGATCTGAAATTCAATCATTTTTGCAATATTTTTCTGGTCAATTCTTTTTCATCCTTGTTTCTGAAATTTTTATATATATATATTTTTTTTTATAAACTGTAATTTTGGGAGTATTCCAATGTTTATTTTTATACATTTAAAGTTTCGTCCAATTAAAATATTAGGAAAAATCTAAAAAAATTCACGTAGTTAATTTAGTCCATTTTCAAAATAATTCGTTAAAATATGTTTTTAACTATATTTACATGTATGAGATAGTGCGGTAAAAAAAATCTATCTCCCAAACCAGGAATCGAAGAAAAATAATAAAAAAAAAAAAGCAAATGACAGATTAAAGATAGAGGAATACAGGAAAAATTAAGTGATAGCGATTGAACGTCACAGGAAACATTATTTTTGATGATTGAATATCGAAATTTTCATGGATTAAAAACTCCGAAATTTCTCAACTAAAAATTCGTATGCTGAAAAAATCTAGCGAATTAGAAAAACCATAAGTAAAAAAATATTCATCAATAAAAAAATACTTGAATCAATGGATAAAATACTCATCAAATCAATGAATGTTTAGCTTAGAAATCTCCGAAACATCAAAAAATTTATTTATTCAATTTTTATAATATTATCAAGACAAAAAGACTAACAAGAAATTTGAAATTTATTATTTAAAATTTCTATGACAATTTTCGTTCAAATTGACACTTGGAAAAAAGCTTACGTTCCCTGTTGATGGGGTTAATTTTATGACTGTGGTATGATTAAGGTAGGATGACAAGATTTACAGTACTCACAGAAATTCAAATTACATGTGTAAAGGATTAAAAATATTGGAGAATAAAAATTCTCAATAAATGTTTAAATCAGAATAAAATGTGATAATTAAGAGCTTTACCTAAAGACGATAGTTGTTCTAGTGTAGTAGAAATCCTGCTAAGGTCATCCGTGGAATTGATATCCAATTGTAGAATTCGAAAATCCTTCAATTTCAATGTTATACTCCCACCTGGGCTGTGGTTATTCGTTTTTTTTTCAATTACATCTATGTTCCGATAGAGCAGCTGTGTAAAGAGCCAAATTAATTTTAGTACTTTTTTTTCTTTAATTTTAACGTTGTTGAAATAAAATGAAAATATTTTTTAGAAAGTAATTTATTTGTAGAATATTGTGAGAGATAAACATTTTTTTTTCCGACGAAAAAATGACTGTTTTGGTGTTCTTTTTTCATAGATCGACAACGTTGCTTGTCTTTTCTTTCTTTTGGCAATAACCATTTTTTTAAGTTGAGATTATTAAAATTATTTCGAAATTTGACAATTTGTGGTTCTTGTTTACCCATAGTTCTTTGCGAATGTCCTGTCGAGAAGAAAGTAAGAGATGATGTCCACTGAGACATAAGGTTCCTTCTAGACAAGAATCACGACATTTCTCGTCGCGTTTTTGCCACAGAAGAACATTGTCGAGCCTTGGAACTGATATATAATCGGAAAATTCTACCATCGTAAAATCTGAAATATTCCAACAGTACCCCGTGCTGTTGTTTATTTATCGTTTAACACTGCAACACTTTGACGTTTCGACATAACCTTCTAACAATTGTTTTAAATTTGCTTCATGTTTAAATGTCAGATGAGGATATTTAATATCTCCCGCGCTTTTCGATCCTTTATACACTTTCTTATTTATTTTGATTTTTGGATGAACAGCCGAGATGATTCATGTTTTAAAACTCTTTTATTCACTTTCAAACAATAAATTACTACTTTCACTATCTCTCTCTCGACACTACCATCGAATTACAGCTGATATGATAGTTTGCGACCGTCTCTGACGTTTGACCCATTTGACGTTTGCCGGATGACGTTGTTCAACTGTCATGGCGGACTATTCAAAATGTCTGTAAATAAAATTGTAAAATAATCTAACAAAAATTAATAGGCATGAAAGAATGACATTTTATTGGTAAAATGCCCCAAAATATATGGTTTTTCAACCCGTTTTTCGAAAGAACGGTTTGAAAATTGAAAATAATCAGAAAAACATCATATTGGAGTATATAAGCGTGCCCCAGCCGAGCTTTTAATTTTATTATAGTGGAATAAAGAGGCGTGTTGGCTTGCGACAATTTTGCATAAGTCCTTGAATGTGTGATAGTAATAATAGTTTTATTTTTAAAACTACCGTAAAACTTTTGCAAAGATTACTGTTCTTAATTAGAGATCAACACGTGTTTCTGCATTTTATGATTGATTCCATAAACAGACATATTTGAAAATAATTTTGAACGCGATCCATTTTTACCGCGTGTTTTCTTGAATGGCCGTTTCTACTTACCATCGGAGCATTAAATATTGAATTATATATTTTTATCGTTGTCTGCTTCGCAGATAAACAACTATGCATTTTTATGCTTCCGTTTTTACCCGAAAGTTATGAAGTAAGTGGAATACAACAGAAAATAATAGAAACGTACCACGTGCTAAAAAGCTTGTATAAATATGTATATATATATTAAAAATGGTCGATTTTGCCAGGAAGCCATTTCAGTTACTTTACCGTTTGGTAATAATAACGGAGTACGTTGACCATCGAATAGAATTCAACGCTCGAGTGAATCAGAAATATGCCATCGAAATAAGAATAAGAGATAGGTGTTGGAAAAATCCTACGTACTAGAGCTTCGTCGGAAAAAAAAATAGAGAACTGCAAACACAAATAACTCTACCATCATCAAATTCTCATCTAACCTCGAGTGACAGGGGCAAAAACCGAAGAAAAACCTTTCATTCGGAACAGACAATTTGTGAAAAACGAATAGAGAAGGAGAGAGCGGACATCGCAGGGTTTCGCTGTTAAAAAGGTACGCACATTTTTTTTTATCCCCAAAACCGTCTCGAAGAAGAGGGTACAAAGCGACATCGATCGAATCGTAAAACAATTGTTATCTGTAGCGTGTCGAGAGAAATCTCCCAATTACTGTCGCATTATTATTATGTATATACATATATATGTTATAATCGCAGGTACTAAAGGTGTACGGAGTTCGAGAGTCACGTGATGATGGCGTTTGAGTGTACGGCCTAGAGATGGCGCAGTTTCTCGATTGAGAGGCGAGAGAGTTTCGTTGTCTCTCCGCTCCGGATTACGGAAAAAGGAAGGAAAGCTCGTCGGCTGTGAAGTCGTCGAGAAGAGCAAGAGGGGACACATTTTTACACTAGGGAACGCGAAGGAAGAGTTATTTTTTTCAGAGGAGAATTGTACATTTTATTTTTAATTTTCAATGTCGATTAGGACGTGACGTTCTAACCGGGTAAACGCTAAATTGGCGAAAAAAGAGGAGAGGAACCGATAAAAAAGAAAAAAGACAGAGGCTCGCCATTGTTTGCATTTTTCGTGCGATTGATGGATCGGAATCGCGGATCTGGCACGTACTACGAGGTGAGTGTTGTTTTTTTCTCCACAAGTGAAAAAGATGTGTACGTTTCATTGGCCTTTATCCACTATTATAATATATTCCGAATGCACGTACAAAGGAAGAGAGAGAGAGAGAGAACGGGCGAGTGACACACACACACGTATACACATTTAGCCGTTCCAACTTGTTCCAAGCTATAATCGCGAAGATCGCTCGCTCGTTGCCCACCAACGCGCACCCACGAAACAACGACCAATTCCTCCCGTTTCGACGTTCCCAGCTATTTCGCCGAAATTTTCATCAATGAAAAACTCTTCGCTGATCGCGAATCCAAACTTGATATACTTTTTTTCTTCATCAATTTTTTTTTTGAATTTTACGATCTTGTTGCCACGAAATTTTTATTAAGCCTATTCTCCTTTGCGTGACTTTCTTCGCGTGATCAAGCCAGAATAAACTGGGCTGTATTGGTACTTTCTTTTTAATGGGTTCCCATAGGTGTCTATTGTTTGGGAGTCTTTTCACTTTGCAGAATTGTTTGCAGCCTCTTTGCAATGCTGATGTTATAATACGTTTGATTTATGGGCTTCCTGTTTTTTTTATAGGGGTTTCTTCAGTGTTCATGAGGTTTCATCATTTTTGCAACTTTTGTTTTATTGCTCAGGTTTTTCACTTTATGGAATTTTTATTTTTTATTTATGTTAGTGTCCTCCCTGATTTTTTTTACGAATTTTGCTATATGAAAATGTTTTTGTATTTGATTTTTTATTTTTGTGGGATATTCAGGTGTTTTCATTGGTTGGGAGTCTTTTAACTTTGCAGGATAGTTTGTAACTTCAATACAGTGATTTGGTTGCTTGATGGAGTCCCCTTCATTTTTTTTAAAGGGTTTTCTTGATTTTTTATAGAGTTTCATCATTTTTGCAAATTTTGTTTTATTGTTTAGTATCTTCCTTGTTCTATAAAATTGTTCGTGTGTATTTTTGTGATACTCCTGATTTTTTTATCGAAATTTTTTATTTGAAGATTTTTTTGTATTTGATTTTTTATACTTCTTGGGCATTTCATTATAAATTCTGCTCTCTCCTCATCACAACTATGTTTTTCTCATTTTATCAAAACTGATAATGAAATGGAATGAATGACTACCAAAAAAATAAATATTTTTTTTAATATCATTTCCAGTAATTTTGTTCAGAACTTTGTTTTTTTTTATAATAAAGAAAGATTGGAATTGTTTACATTTTGCATATTTGTAATTGAGAAAATGTAAATTATGCGAAAAATTTAAAGACTCATATTAACCTTTTCAGGACGAGGATTTTTACGTTGAAATCGACCTTTTATTTTACACGAAATTTGTGCATAATATCAATGAATTTTTCACGTGGAGTGCCCGACCAAACTAGTGGTCGATATATCGACCAGACCCGTCCTGAAAAGGTTAAGAAGATTTTAACTTTATTTCATTTGTAGTAACATGAAAATTTGGAGAAATTTTAGACCATATTTTTCATGCCTATTTACTCAAGTGGGTCAATAATTCATTCTAAGCATATGAAGCCATCTTTGTTTTTCAACATTGTGATTTCCCTTTATAGCATACTTTAATTTATTTTTTTAACTTTCATTCGTGTATTTTTTCATATATTATAATTTCAATTGTCACATTTTGAATTGTACAAGCATTCAAAGACAAAAAAAATGACATTTTCTATTTAGAGCCATCGAAACTGTGCCAATAATAATTTTTCATATTGATTTAAAAAAGAACAACAAATTAAGGGAAAATATTAAATGGAGCAACTAGAATGGGATTTGGGCTAAAAATTATTGTCTAAAAGACAAAATTGTAAGAGAATTTTCAGTACATTGCAATCCAGTGAAAATTCGAGAAAAATAAGGCAAATTACAGTTGCTAAAAAAATCGTAAAGAACAGTTTCACTCTCAGTTTGACCAGGATTGTTTTAATTGTGTGCTACATCAACTTTCACTTTTAACATTGAGCAACACGATTTTTTTCTACGTGTTTTTATTTCATCGTATTAAAGAGAATATTCGTAACACACAACGAAACGTTATTTACGTTAGGAAAACGTTAAAACTTCCGTTTCCAAAGCACCCGTTTAAAGAAACGAGAAAATATGAGAATATATTTTATTTTTCCAGGAATAATTGAACATTGAGAGTGACGATCAACGATGGACTCTCTCGTGAGCCCGAGTAAGGATTCGAACGATGTGATCGTCCTGGAAACTTCACCGAAGGAAACCGTTAAAACGGAAAATTCGATAAATTCATCCGTTGCAGATCGTCCCATTGACATTAACTCGGAAGAAAATGGGGAAAAACATGAGAAAAAAGAGATTGCGGATGTTCCAAAAGGGGAAATTCTTTTATCGACCGAAAATGGCAGTAGTGAGAAAGAAATTTCGAAAGAAACAGTCCCGATAAAAGGGGAGGAAGAGACGAAGAAGGAATCGCCAATTTTAGAAACAAACATTTTGACGAAAATGGCCAACGTTTCTAATATTAAAATTGCTAATGTCGATAAAACCCGAGCATCACCAGTCACGGAAACAAAAGAAGTGAAACGAAAGCGTAGAACCACAAGGTAAAAAAAAGAAGCAAGATTCAACTGGATTTTTTACGCGTTGTGAATTTTTAGTACAATATCGATTCGAAGCTGCTTGGAACCTTCTCGGTTCAATAAGATTCGGCTCAGCTTGTCGGTGTAAAAAAAGTGGGGGACGCGCGTGTCATTGTACTACGGCCCATGGGGAAATCATGGTTTCCCGCTAACGCATGAATACGACGTCGTAATTTCGCAACTCGATTGTAAACCTGATTTTGAATTTATTAAAACAAGCTATTGTAGCGTAAAAAAATATTTTTTTCGACTCCCAAATCGTGAATATTCAGAAGGTCGAATTTAACATCGTTAATGAAAACTTATTCTTTTGTCCTCGCATTATTTTCAAACATTTATAATTTCTTGCAGACTCAGTGAGTCGTAGCGAAAACTCATGAACGTCGGATTTAATTACGAGGCCACAATTTTCGGTAACTCTTTATTGTCGGAGAGGAAAAAATAGATTTTACGAAAATTGCGTAATGAAATTGACGCGAATTTCTTATTTATCGAGGCTTACGAATAATACACTCGGTTATTATCTGTCGCTGATAAAGACTCGGCACAAGTGTAACGTTTTATTATCACAGGCAGCAGACTTGTAAAAGAGAGTATCGTTCTTGTTTTCTTTTTTTTCCTCAAAAAGCTGCGTTTAAATGGAATTTCAGTAATGACGATTTTTTTTCACACATGTCAAACTTATAATTGAAATTTGTAAGTGTAACTATTTGCAGTGATCAGCATGAGGAAACGTCACTCGATGAAATCGAGACCCGACCCAAACGAGTAAAAGTAAAAAACACAAACGACAATTATTGCTGGCGTTGTCACAAGGACTCAGTGGATGCTCGATGCAGCGCTTGTCCACGTTCGTGGCATCGAAAATGCATGGGCGGTCAACCACCAACCTCCATTAACGAGACTTGGATTTGTGGCGAATGCGCGACAATCTTAAGAGCTGAAAACGCTGAAACTCGCTCCGAAGTTGTGGCTCACATGTCAATCGATCACCTTTGCATGCTCCTCAAATACATCGTTGAACGGATGCGAAGTTGTCCAGGGGTTCGTAATTCCATACTATATTAGAAACGTTTTTTCTTCACTTCGAAATTGAAAAAAGAACAAATGGTTCAAAATAGCAATGGAAAAACTCGATTTTTCGTACAATGAAGCAAATTGTTATTGATTTTTTTAAAATAATTTTAGAAATAGTAAAAAAAGTACATTATAAAATCATTTTTCATACAATGATGGAAATCATTATTGATTTTTGCAGTCGGAACCATTTTGGAAACCCGTCGACCTCAATGAAGTTCCAAATTACATGAATTACGTCGTTAGACCTATGGATCTAAATCTCTTGGAATCGAACGTTCGTGCCAAATTATACGGCAGCACTGATGCTTTTATGGCAGATGCTAAATGGATACAGCATAACTGCATTGTTTTTAATACTTGTAGGTATTTTCACAAAATTACGTTGAAACGTTTCCTATAATATTTTTTCACAGCTTTTTTTATGTCCAGTAATTAATAAAATTTGCATCAATCGTTGTATTTTCTTTTCAAATATTTATTTTACTGATTTTTCTTTGTTGCTACCGTAAGGAAGTTTTATTCAAATAAATTTGATTAATAACTGATTCCTAATTTCTTTAAGTTATTTCTGAGTTAAGGGCTTACATACACCTAGAGAGGTAAAAAAACTCGGTTTTTCAAAAACATTATTTTTCGATGGTGTCACCCTTTATATGTCATTTCTAAAAATGTCCCGGCAATCGATAACATATTGCAGATATGAGAAAAAAAATTTCATCTCCATTTGACAGATGCTTAAACACCAAAATGCTTTTTTTCAAAATGGTGTTTTTGAAAACGGTAATCATTCTATCTCGAAAACTAAACGACTGATTTGGATGAAATTTGGTACAGAGGACCTTTACACAATTGTATGGTCTTTGTCGAGCGATTTTTCTTTTAAACATTATAGTTTTTGTTTCACGAGTAAAAAAAGAAAAAAACATTTTGGCAAAATGCCGATTTTACGATCAAACCTCTGCCATTTTGCGAAAAATGAAGTTAAAAAAATTCGACCTCGACAAAGACTGTATTTTTTTGTCGACTTTAAGAAAAAAAATTTTGTTTTATTTCTTGGTTAAAGCGTACAATCGGAATCGTGATTACCACAAATAGCATTTTGCAAAAAATTGTTTTACAAAAATTACAACCACAGTTCATCTAATTTATTTTTTTCAATGAAATTTTTCGCTTTCATTCACAACAATATGTCTTTTTAAATGTACAAGAAATTATTTCAATAGATACATATTTTCAGTATGAAAAAAATGATTGAAATTGACCCTATTTTTGGCACCTGTAGATGTATGTAAGCCCTTAAATTATTCTCGAAAATATACCACGAATGTTGGAATTGTAATCACGTCTTTTGTCGCATATAAATTATAACTCAATAATTATCGTTATATTTCCACAATTTTTTTTATGACCCAATAATTTAGTAAAATTTGCATTGCATATTCGGTCCGCTTTTCTTTAAACTTGTCAATAAATCGCGGATATTGTTGAATGAATAATGAAAAATGTCTAATTTGATAATTGTAAAAAAAAAACACGGAGAGAATTAAACTTGAAAAATTACCGTGCTGTAACAGTAGTGAGATGACAACCTGCAATTTCTAAGAGTATTACTGAACAAAACACAAATTTTCATAAAAATTAAATAAAATTTCTTGTTTAAAATAGAAAATTTTACCGGAGTGTCTAACAAATTTTGATGTCTGGTAAAATATGCAGAACATAAATTTAAAAATTGTGTGATACAAGTGAAATTTCACCGTGTATTTCATTATTTTATGTCTTCAAGAAATGTTCTTGAAAAAGTGCCGTACTTATGACGATTATTTCAATAGTTATTTTCAAATATTACATGAGCGTCACAGTAAATTTTACCGTGCTAAGCGGTAAAAATTTCTCTACAAGTGTTTACGCCAGGATGGTGTAGTATTTGAAATTTTGCGTTTCACAAGTTAAAAAAAACTTATCGGTTACGAATAAATAGGTTTTGCCAACTTGTCCCCACGTTCAAATATATCACGGTAATTTTTACCGTGAATTTCACGGTAAAAATTACTGTTTAATTCTCTCCGTGAAGGAATTGCGAGTGTTATATATAATTAATGCTGATTTAAAGTATTCTCATTAGGTGGTGGAGTATACGCGGATACGTCAAAGTTGACGAACGCAGCGAAGCAAATAATAAAAACTGCGAAGCAGGAAGTAGCGGAAATCGAGGCTTGTCCGGATTGTTACGCGCGAGGTAGAAATTTGCCGCGTCCGCATCACATGTGGTTCATCGAAGCGTGTCGTCGGCCGCATCCGTTGATATGGGCGAAATTGAAGGGATTTCCATTTTGGCCGGCAAAAGCGATGCCGCGTGTAAACGGTCAAGGTCACGTGGACGTGCGATTTTTCGGGCAGCACGATCGTGCGTGGGTGGCGCCGAAGGACGTTTACTTATATTCGCGAGATCCACCAGCGCCGATGCCGCGGAAAAGAAAACTCGAGATGGCCGAGTGTATAAAAGAAATAACGCGACATTGTCGCAAGCTCGAAATGTCGTTTGGTCCGTTTCAATTTGCGCCGGCAAAAACTCCCTACAATCCGAACGATCCGATGCAAATAAAAATAATGTTGCCGCAGTACGATCCATCACGACCAAGTGATTCGAGTCCGTCCGTGGGAGGGCCAACGCGCCGGAAATCACCGTTGCGAAAACGCAACACGCTGCTCAAACGTAAGATCGACAGCGAAGCTTTGACGGTCGGCGAATCTACGGTCGAGTCATCGACGAAGGAATCCTCGACTTTGCCGAAAACAGAGTTGCCAAATGAGCTTAAGAAACACAAGGATCCTACGATCCTCGAATCGCCGGTGAGCGAGCCACCGAAACCCAAGAAACGGATGAAAAAATCATTGAACAACGAGACGAAAAATATATCGCAGGAAAAAGAGCCAAGCTCGCCTATACAAGTGATCGAAACAAGCTCAACATCGACGATCGATGATATAGCGATCAAAGTCGGAGCAATGAGCAACGGTTCACCGGAAACTCCGAGTAATGCTACTCCGTTAAAAACGGGGAATCAGAGCAAAGCGAAAAGCGAAAAGACTGGTGTGCCATTGGAAAAATCATTGGCCGCGTTATTGAGAACCGTAAATTCGAAAGGACGTTTATCCCATCCCCGAAGTTCTAACGCAAAATTACCCGGTGGCATACCAAACAGCTCCAAGATCGACGCCAAAATGTGCGCGATCAAAGTTTACAAACCAAAAGCTCGTATGCTGGACAAAGTTAACGCGGAAAAAGCGTTGAAATCATCCAACGAGAAAGAACACGAACGATCGAAGGACGTTGATTCGCCCAAGTCGATCGACCCTAAAATAGTTAATGGAATTTTGACGCCTGTGCCGATCGCGACTCTCACGTCCGGCAATTCCGGACTCGGTACAACCAGTGGTAGCGTTTCGTTGCTGCATAACAAACGCGACAACAATATTATAGTCACGAATTCTCTTTTAAAAATTCCAGCGAAGAAGTTACAGCCCCGTATTTCGATACTGAATAATGGAACTTTGGAGCCTAAACAAACGTCCCCACCACCTGTGGAGGAAACGAGACCGAGAACCGCTGAACCAGTTGCTACACGTATTAAGCCCGAATCCCAAGTTTCTCCCCAAATATTGGGCCCTGGAGCCCAGAAAAAACAGAGTAGAGCGAAAAAATCGTTTCCTAATAAAGCTCCTCGTTTGCCGCAATTGTTGCCCAAGTTGCCGAAACCGTCGGCTAATTCACTCGACACCATGGTTTATATTCCGGCGCAACGTAACGAAAACGGAATGGATTATCAATTGCCACCGCCCGAGGCTGGACCTTTAAGCTCGCAGCTTCATCGCGGTGCCAATGAATTAGTCAAACGCATGGCACAATTAATGGAAGAAGCCATCAAGGAAGCCGCTGATTCGAACTCCGACGACACTGGCAATAACGTTGACAGCCATCAGGCTACGATACATTCCTTACGATTGCAAATCGAACGTATGCGGTGGCAACATCAACAACAACTTGCTGAACTTAAACACAATACTGGTGGGTTTCTCGCGAATTAAAACTTTTGTCGGCACATTCGTTTTTAATGACTTCTCCCACACATTGGGACGTTGAGAGTAACGCTATATTATTACGAGTGATTCGAGTTTTGCCTTCTTTATTTTGTCAAACTTTCAGCCTATTTTCCAATCTAAAATCGTTCAAAAACTTCTATAATTTTTTCATTTACGACCAATGATTTTAGGCTTCAAAAAAATGTGGAAAAATTGGTTGAGATTATGAAATATTCTCGAATCAATTTGTCTGTTGCATATTTTACTTTTTAAATAATTTTCAAAATAAATCTAAAAGGTTTCGTAATTTTTAAGAAAACTATTTCTGGAAAAATCTAGAAAATTTATTGAAATTCTGCAATATGACCTTCAATGTTCTTCAATTTTTCGTTATATTCGGTCTGTTTCTAGAAAATGAACGAAACCATGCACCCGAATATTAAAAATTCTAGACGAATCAGTAAATTCTGAATATTTCATTAAATCATGATTAATTTCTTGCTTCGTTCATTTGGGCATAGTGGTGGTTGTTTTTTTGGATTCTTTCGAACGTGGTTTTTATGGACACGGTTGCATCGCGTGGAAACTCTCCAGAATATATTGAGACCGCTTTTGGAGCAAAATACCTGATGCATTTTTTTGTAGAAAGAGAAATCTGTCAAACAATTAGAATGACAAATATTTGTGCCTTCAACGATCCAGTGTGCTGACGGAGAGTTAATTTTCTTCGATTCTGCCTTATTTATTTAGTTATCTTATTGTAACTGTTTAAAAAAAATGGTTTTGTCTAAATTGATGCAGTCATTTCGACGTTGACCAATTTTTCGATTTGTTTACTCTGAAATTGGTTGAATTTTTTGAAAATTCAGCAGTAGAGGTCAAATTATCACCAAAATTAATTTCGGATTCAAAGAAGTCTGGTTTTGAATTTGGCGAAATTGACGGAGATATTTAGATATGATCGACTCTCTCATATTTTCATGTCCTTTTATTAATAAAGGATTTTTATGAAAAATCGTAAACTAAATAACTATTTACTGAATAAAATTTGTAGATCGAACGTTGCGAGAAATGCGGGCGAGTCTGGAGGCGGAGAGATTGCGAGCGATCGAGGAAGTTCGAAAAGAAGCTGAGGAGGACAAGGCTCGTTGCATCGAAGAAACGAAGTCGAAACAGTGGTGCGCGCAGTGTGGTCGAAAGGCACTTTTTTATTGTTGCTGGAACACGGCTTATTGCGATCATCTATGTCAACAGGCTCACTGGCAAACGCATCAACGAAAATGTGTTCAAAAACCTTCGAACGTTTCCAACTCTCCCGGGGACTCGAGCAACAAGCAGCAACAACAGCAACAGCAGCAGGTGATGCCCAAGCTCGTAGGGGGGCCTAGAGTCAATTGGTGTAAGTCCCTGGAGTCAAATACCCGTTATGTAAAGCTTGACCGTAAAGCAAAGCCCTAATTTATCATTCAGATGATCAACTTCGTTCTTTTTTTTGTCATTAATTTTTATACTATGCAAAAAAGGTTAATATTTAAAAACGTGGCTTATCCGAAAAAGAAGCGTTCTATTAACTGTTGAGCATGAATCGTACATTATTCTGAGCCAAATATTTCATTCGATCAGAATTTCGAAACTTCGCAATTGTAACTTTTCGGACTAGCTGGTATGATAAATGTTTAGGAAAAAATATTCACATCTCTGTAAATATATATTTTGCGTTCGAAATTTGCATCTCTTTTGTAAGCATTTGTACGCGGGAAAATGTGTTATTACGCTCGAAAGTGGGGTCGTTTTTCTTCCATAAAAAAAAATCAATAAAGCTACACAGTTTTTGCGAATTGCGTAGAAAATCTTTTAAGGCGCTCTATCAGTTGCGCGAGTGCGAGAGAGATAGCTGAAAAGCAGATTCACATTTTTCTCGATGACGCTTGATATTTCGAGAAAACGTAAAGTGACACATTATTCTATGATGAAATGATGAAAGCAACGCGTTACTTTTATTTTTCTCGAAAACTTATTTGTGCTCGAGAAAAATGAGCAGCAGAATTTTTACCGGCTGAACAGGGACTGAACAAATAATCCGGGACTCGCACGAAATTTTCATCGACATTTGACTTACACTGCCAAACTCTGGACCCTTCAAGACCAGAAAAAAAAATTTAATTATATTCTCAAAATCGTGAAGTTTTGTTTCTCTAAATTTCATTGATATATCATTTTTACAGAAAGTAAGTGGAAAGAGTAATTCCGGCGTCGGGACGATAGACGTATCGAGATCCGGTTTCCTGTCGTCGAACGTTATCACGAAAAATCTCAAGATCCCGTAACGCTCGACATTACTTTTCGATGCACCTGTGAGAAATAGGACTGAGGATCACACATATTCAAAACAAAACTAAAACACAACCATCCACCTGCCAAGTTCAAAGTCTCGAAAAATTACGAAAAAAAAAACAAATCTTGACAATTCTTCCAACCGCGTGTAAATAAATGTATAAAATCGTTGTACAGTAACTTTAATCTTATATATGCATTATATATACATAAATATATATAACATACGAATCCAGCTTCATTTCATTCATCGGGATTTCGGGCTTTCACTCGGGTTCATTATATGTCAAATTATTCTATAGCGGTGCTGAAATAATTTTATGTATTGCGACAATACAAATGATTTCTTAGTCCCCGTTGTTTTTATTTCCCAAAAATGCAATCTCTGTCCTTTTGAAATTCTCTTGACAGTTTCAGTTCAATTTTCAATTCATATTGAATTCCAGTAATTATTAAAGAATTCGGAAGAATTAAATATTAGTAATTAACATTTTTTTCTCATCGCAGTAATTGCATGAAGGTTTTTCGTGACTAAAATCAAACATTTTGAAAAACGTTGACAATTTTTTTTTGTTTAAAAAAATGCTAAGGTGTCGTAAAGGGCATAAAATGGGCCTTTTTCAAAGAAATACCAAAACGATAAATTCTTGGAATATTAAACTACGTTTGAGAATGTCGTGTACCGTAGCGGATTTTGAAAAGTTCGATCTGACAAAATGGCGAAGTTTAACAAAAAGCGATTTTAGACGTTTTTTAGTTTTTTACCAAAAACTAAAAAAAACAAAGTAAACAAAAATCATACGATGCACGTGTCTTCACGCAGCCGTACCACGGCCGTGTATCACTTTTTTGAGACAAATAAAAATTCGAAACAGAATGCATGTTTTTAAACACAAAAATCTTCAAATGCTCCGACAGATTCGCAAAAAATATACATTTTTTTTTTTAATTACGCTTAAACGTCTTCTAAGTTTTTCGATGAGTTGTTAAAAACGAAATTTGTATGTAAAAAATAATACGATTTTCGCGTAAAAATCTCCACTCTTTTAATAGAGAATTTTAAACTGTAGAAATATTTACTTCGAGAATATTCTCAGGAGAGAAATTATTTTTTCTCTAATCAAACGTTATAATTACTATTTTTTAAATTATAAATTATGGTCCAATATCAAAATAGCTCCTGTTGATCCGAAACTAATTTTCGTATATTATAACAAAGACCGTCTAGATTTTCGATATTTTAAATAAACATAAGGGCATCTAAATAAGACAAAAACCGTGTTGAATACTATTTTTTATTTTTTTATTTTATCCACTCGTACGATTACAAGTTTTACTTAGCCTTTTTGCTCTTGATCTTTCTCATGTAGAACTCGAGTTCTTTGCCCTCGAGAATGTATCCGTCAGCTCTGCCGCATTGTCCGGGACGGCTGGCAACGCAGGCTGTAAAGAAAAAATGTGATTAAAAAATGGCTCAATAAAAAAAAAAAAATACAAAATGTATCTTAATCGTTAAAACGATTTTCAGTACGCTGTGGGAATATTGTCATCAAAACACTCAGGATGAACAACAAGTATCTCATCATCTAT
The DNA here is from genome assembly GCA_963989365.1 of Rhimphoctona megacephalus. Classification (NCBI taxonomy): domain Eukaryota; kingdom Metazoa; phylum Arthropoda; class Insecta; order Hymenoptera; family Ichneumonidae; genus Rhimphoctona; species Rhimphoctona megacephalus. The sequence continues at coordinate 37,740,194 of OZ022416.1, read as the reverse complement.
TGTTTTTCAAAAAGTTCATTTTTGAGAAATTACTAATATTCAGTAGAATTTTTCAATTTACATGCTCATTTTTATTCAATAATAATTATTAGATTTATCGAAGTCGACTATTCTCTTGAATTAAAAAAAAAGAATTTTTTTATTATATATATTTTTAAGTATTGAATTGAAAAACTGTTTTTTTTTTTTACCTAAAACACGACCAGTCGCGAACTGTTCTTCCAGAGCTTGTTCAACTTTGGCAAATCGTTGTCTCGCCTTGTACTTGGATTCGGTTTTCTTGGATCTTTTCTTATTTAGGATTTCCTCCTCAGCCTCTGACTGCGTGGAGAAAAAGAATTAATATCGTTGAAAATCGTTGGCACATAATAGAAAACTGTTTTTTTTTTTTTTTTTTCAATCGAAGGAAATTTTATTTACCAATTTCGCACCACGTTTGCGTCCCAACGGAAGAATGTAATGACTCTCGTACCATTGTCTGAATGGCGTAGCATCGATCGTCACTATGGCGTTCTTGACGAGGGTCTTGGTTCTGACCAACTCGTTGTTCGAGGCGTTGTAAACGACATCGATTATACGAGTTTTACGAGTCGAGCATTCCGAACCCCACGAAAAATTGCCGGTGTCGAGACGTAGAGCTCTGTACTTCTTGTTCCCTCCGCGTGTACGAACCTTTGTTTTGTTTCACAAAAAGAAAACAAATGAAATTAGTTAGTATTGTCAAGCGAATAAGGAATTAGTGAGTTATTATTATTTTTCGCTTCAGAACGCTGTGGGAGTGTGTCAACATGGCACTCAGAGTAGGTAAGGGTGATCATCATTTTGTAATTCAATTTCCAAACGATTTTGAGCTTTTGGAACATTAAAAAAGAGCCTTTTCAATATCGTGTTCTTTCAAGGTAACATTTTCTAGAAATCCATTTTTATATAAAAAATAATTAAGATTCAAAGTCGTCTGATCGGTAAAAGGTTTTTAATGACTTACGATACCATAATTGAGAAAAAATATTTTTTTCACAGAGCTCTCAAGGCATTTCTAGGGCACGCATGACCCTGACATTGTTTATCACCCCATTACATTTGGACTGATCAACTTTTCACCTCCACAATATATTCAACGTAAGAAACTCAGGAAATGTATATTCTCTTATTTATTTCAATTAATTTGTTATAATATTTTTACTTAGAGTTGCAATTTTCTGTTGATAAAATATCCTTTTTGAAACTTCCAAACTCCAATTGTAAAAATTACACAAAAATCATGTTGATGGTTTAAAAGACAAGATTTTTTTTGTGTATTTTAAAATTTGAATATTATGAAAATTTAAGGCAGTACAGCAACTCTACTTTTTATAGCTCTGGCCCATAACAACTCCGCTTTTAAGATCTTTACTCTTAAAGACATAACTCCTCTACTCTTTAATGCGCGTCTGTCAGTTGCGTGAGTGCGAGAGAGATAACTAAAAAGTAGATACACGTTTTTCTCGGAGACGCTTAACATTTCGAAAAAAAACGGAAGTTACACCTTGTTCTCTGATAAAAGGAGAACAACGTGTAACTTTTTTCTTTCTTGAAATATCAAAGCCTCTTCGAAAAAAACGTGCAGCAGGATTTTTACCGATCGTACGACTGATAGATCACCTTAAGGTATCTGTTGCTGACATTTAAGATTGGAGATGACAGAGGAAAAAGTGTATGTTGAAGAACAAAGACGTTATGTATTTTAGAATAGAGATGTTAAAGGCTGAATTGTTGTATCGCAGTAGTACGACAACTTTACTCCATAATAATTCTACTCTTATCATCTCTACTTTGATATTCGAAATTAGAAATAACAAAGGAAAATAAATGTTATGTGTCTTAGAGTAGAGTTATTGTATTAACAAATTTAGCATTTTTTGGTGCACGAATAAAAATCAAGGAATAATTATTTAGAAAAATTGATATTCTTGATGAAGCATAAAAAATGGTATATTTAACTGAAAAGTTGGAAGATTGTTATAGATTTTTCTCTTTCATTCATTCGGAAATGTTATTTGCACAATCAGATTGATCATAAAGTGCCAATGAGGCAATGGAGAATTTCTCAAATTAAGACAAGCTCGTTAAGTCCTTGAAATTTTTATAGATAAAATGAATGAATAGAGGAAAATGAAAAAACTTACGGTGTGGATACGTTGGGGTCCGAGTTTAGTGTTGGCAGCGGGACGTCCCAACTCGAACTTCCTTTTCTTGCGAAGAGGTTTCCTTTTGCCTCCGGTGGCACGTCTTTTATGCCAGTGGTCGCGTGAGATACCTGAGAAACAAGTGTGAAAACTCAAAACGATGCGATTGCCATTGACGAAACCGGGATTAAGGATTAGAAACGATTTTCCAACTTTTTTACGATTAAAGTCATTTCAAACAGCAAAACAAGATCGAACTACGAATTTTCGTTAAAAGTGAAAGACAAAAACGTGTTTTTTTAAAGCCGGACGAGTCACAGACACCGAAAGAGGGTTATACGTGGTCAGGAAATGTTCAACACCAACAATCCCACAACGTCAACAATCATGGATATTTTCGCGATATGCGGATCAAAAGTAATCAAAAATATTGGTATCGATCGAAAGCCCAACATTTTCTTTATGAATTTCTCTTTTTCTTTTATCCATTTGTCGGCCAGTTATTCGGATGAAACACGATAACAATAATCGTTGAAATTTTCGTCACACTCACCCATCGTGTCACAGGTCTAAAAGAACCACAAACTAGGCAGTCAAAAAGATCGGGTCCGAGCTTCTTCCGGCAACCTTCCGGCGTCAAGATTATTATCTGGAGGATGGAGTACGAACGCCATCTGTTGAGACTAATAACAAAACACGCGTAACCGTTCGGATCTTCGGATGTCGCTCAAAGCACTTCCGGTTTGTGGCGCATGCGCGGAAGATAGCGGCAAAGCGCTGAATAAAAAAGCTCTCAGCGATAATATATATTAAAATTTCTTTTTTCAGTGCGGTTGCTTCATAATACTGTCAAATCTAAGACGATAGGAGGGAATAAATATTTTTTCATTTTTTAAAATTAACAATTTTATTAATTATTGTTAAATGAACGTTTTACATTCTTCATTGAATTTCTAATTAAACGATCATAGATTGTGAGATTCTAACCTAGGGAAGAAAATCTATGTGGAATTCTTTCTTTCAGTATTACGATTTACTATTGCATTACGATTTTTAACAAAATTTTATCAAATTTTTGGCTGAAAATATCGACTTTGGGAAAATGGGTATTGTGAAATTTTTATATTGATGTTATCCATAAATCTGCACGGAATGAGTAATTTTTAATATCGTTCCGACTTTGCGCACAAGATGCCGCTGATTCACCAAAGTGGTGACGTCACTGGCGTTTCAAATGGCGCGTCGGCTAGGTTAACCCTATTATTGCATTAATCAAGCAATATAAATTATTTTATAGCAATTCCTTCCGAATTCCTTTTGAATTTTAATACAGGCCCTATTATGTGATTAATATTGACGATAAATGATGTACAATTCGTTGTAAAAAGCTTAATGAAGGAAACAGTACAAAGGAAAAAAAAATCGAGATATCCAGAGCAGATTTTGTGCTTTGAGCTGCGCGTTGATGGTTGCGCAATAGCAACGAAGGGTAGCCCTCGCAATAGTCGCAATGCACTGTTTGCATTATGCCAGTACGAGGAGTTGCAAGCTTCTGTGACGGTGTACGAATTGTTGTATAGTTCGGAAAAATGTTTTTTCCCCTACGTTCAATGAAATATCATAATTCAACGAGAATTCAGTGAATAGAGAAAAGAAAATATATATAGAAAAGTGCGATTAACGGTGATTTAGTTGACGAGAGGTTCGTTTTGGAGTTTTCTAACTTATGAAATTCAATCGTTTTCGAATCGTGTTGCTGTCAGAAAAAGAAATGCAAAAAAATAATACTCCGAGTTGTGTTCTCATACTTGTTACGAAAAAATACAGTGAAAAAGAATTTTAAGGAGAAAAGTTCGTCGAATTTGCGTTTTTTGTTGTTGAATCGAGTTCGCGCGGGCGAGACCGCTGTATCGAAATTTTCGCTCCTTTTCAGTAACCTCAACGCGACGTTTTTAAACTCGATGCTTTTTTTTTTGAGAACAAAAATTGATACGCAATGCGCGTCAATACGGAAACAATTTTGACCTGGTAGAAACTCGATATGCTCCGATACATTACCTTCCATGTAAACAAATTCATATTTTTATACCTCTGCATATATATATATATGTATATATATATGACATATATATTTCGTTCGAAAAAAAAATGGAATTACTTATCTCACTATTTGTCACTCAGTGATTGATTGATACGTTCAATAAATATCGCACAAAGAAGAAATTGTTCTGTTAAATTCACAACCGGTTTTTCGTGTATAATAATTTTTCAGATCGAAAAAAAATAAACTCGTGCATAAATTAATCATTTCGTACAATTGTCAAACATCGTTTTCAAAATTCCTTAACCCTCCCTGGTCACATGGGTTTCAAACGACTCCACTGTTTTTTTTAGTAGACACTTTCATTTTTTCCAGAATTACATGCTCAAGATTTTTTTTACCAATTTATTATTAGATTTTGTACGCTTAGCGGTTACATATGTCCAGCGCTAAACAAAATTGGGGTTTTTCAGGATTTTTGTTAGGCCTATTGAAAAAAATACAACAAGATGCCGATAATACATTATCGATTGATTATTCAGATGTTAGAAAACATTTATTTCCAATTTATTGTAGGGCAAATGCAACGTTCGATGTTGTTTACATCACCCAAAAAAAAACATTCTCGTGGTCAGCGTGATAAATCATTTGGGAATAAATGGATTCAAAATTTTTTTCAAGATTCTTGTTGTTGCAGTCTGTCGAGCCAAATTTTTATATATAAAAAAAACCATTTGGAGCAATTTTTAATTGGGTATACCGCTTATACTAAAAATTTAACTGTAATTGTTGGTGGAAAATTCTGCAAACAAAATATCATAAAGGTAGCTCTACAGACTGGAGAAAATAAATTCGAAATTTCGGAATAACACATGATTCAAAATATTTGGAAATATATAAGGGGAAACTCCTGCAATGCACAGTCGCATTTAATATTATGATGCTATCCTTTGCTGGAATTTTTGAATCAACAATTTTTTTTGTGTTCTTAAAGACGTGAAGAACAATTTTAACAATTTTGGACATAAGTAACCACTTAATACGGTTGTTCTATGTTTCGAAACGTGCAATGCATAATCTGCATTTTTGGACTCAATTTGACTTATGAATTGTGACCACTAAGGGTCAGTTTTTGGTCTGCATTTTTTTTACTAAATTTCTTCTATAATTCTTAATACATTTGGGGTTTTACAACTTTTGAATCATTTTGTAATACAAATTTCGATCGAATCTGGTTCTGTGATTGCATCAATTTTGAATTCCCAAATTTTGTCTTGTTTTGCAGCGTTGAAACAAAATGAACACGAATGTAAATTCGATGGATGGTGACGGAGATAAACGTTTGCCAGAGACGAGTATTTCGATGCCGACGCATAGTTTGGCAACGATACAGAATCTACAAAATGTGCAAAACGTCCAAAACATTGTTCAGACCAACATCCAAACGATCCAGCCGGTACAGAGTGTCATTGGTTCAGTCTCAACGACTAACACCTTGGTCGGTAAATCTGTGTCGTTGGATCTCAATCCAAAGTTGTCTCTCATGAAACCCGTTGTCCACTCTGGCATAACGTCATCCACAGAAACAAATAAAATAACTACGACGGTAAAGCCAAAATCTTGCTTGAAAAAAATTAATGAAAAAAGCTTAGATGACATAAAAAAAGGAATTATACAAGAATTTTAAATGTTTTTTTTTACTCAATCAAATGTATCAGAGATAATTGAATACAATTGGAAATAAATAATAAAAATATTCTTACAAAAAAGAAGATGAATAGAAAAGATATTACAAAAAAAAGTTCAAACATGAATCGATAGCAACGAATGGGTTTTAATAATAATTTGTGGTTACTTTTGTTTCATGCGTACCGTCCTTCGCAGCTGTGTCCTGTGGGTTCTACAGTAAGAATTATACCACCAGGAATGTTGAGTACAGTGGACCGTCAGACGCAGCCACAGGTACAACAACAAACGCAGCAAACCCAACAAATAGTAACGAGTATACCGGCGACGTATCACGTGCCACGTGGACCAGCTGCCGTAGCAAATATCTCAGCACCGAGATCGACAGTTGCCACGCCAATCGTTCGAGCCTGCACGGGACAAGCAGTGCCAATATCGAGACCAGGGTATAAATAATTACTCAATAAATAATAAGCAAAAATTATCTGGATCTCATAAAATAGCACTAATTTCCAAAAGAATTTCAAAATTATTTTTTCTCGGCATATACGAGTTTTTAGAGGAAGTTTGCATTAGAAATTTCTTTGGGAAAAGTAAAAGTAAAAAAAAATGTCAAAATTCTTTGTACACAAAAAGAGACGAGCCGAAAAAATGAAAAATAGTAATTGAAATTCGATTGGGTGTTTAAATTTGTAGAAAACTACAAGAAAAAAATGGGAATTTCACAAAAAATCATGATTACAAAAAATCCTTGTTTCTTAATCGAGTGTCAATTCAAATATCAGCTTAAACACAAGTTCGACGAATCCCCAATGGCCATCGAAAACAACGTCGGTGGTTTACGCACAACCGCAAAGACATTCGGTGCCACCGGTAAGTCGGATAACGACGAGGCCGCCAACTGCAGTTTACAGTGGTCAGCAACAGCCACGATTAGTAACGCCGGTTCAAGGAAGGCCTGTGCAAGCGACTATGGTTGCTGGCGTTCAAGGACAACCTTCGAGGCTCATAGCACCGGTGCTCCAAACTAACAATAATATTGCTCGAATACCCGTCGCTGCTCGGCCACCTACGCCTCAAGTTTCCAATATAACTACGACTATACAACCTGGGAGGCCTCTCACTCAACCTTTACAGGTAAATCAACTTTTTGGAGCTATTTTGGTTGAAGCAAAAAGTAAAAAAAGAAAATGACATAGTTTATTTTTTTTGACGGATAAAAATGATAATTAAATTTGAATACAAATGATTAAATTTATTTTTCTATATTTATAATATTCTTTTATTCATTTCATTCTTCGCTACACGAACCAATTTTCTTCTTTTTCATGAAAATTAGTTTAATTCAATGTATAAATACGTAAAATTTTTTTAGGCTAATCAAATCTCGAGACCTTTGACTGCGGCAGGAACCGTGAATCGCATTGCGGTATCCGCACCGGTAATGGGTCCGATGAATCGAATAACGAATGCAACATCCGTGACCGTGCAGCCAACAGTCGGAAGACAATTGACGATTAATCCCACGACAGGGGCTTCCACCGCTACTGTCAGTCGCATAGTTCTCCCGCAGCAAGTTCGTACTCGTTTCTATTAAAAATCCTGCAATTCAATCTTTCCATCTTAAAGTTATCAAATTTATCAAAAATATTCGAGTTAATCCACTAAAAATATCAAGTAGCCAAATCCCGGATCCAATCGTCGAGTAATCGACAAAAATACCTATTAATGTATTTGCCAAAAATACTATATAAATAAAAAATAAATGGGTTCAGAGAATCGATACGAATAGATGTTTTGATTGACTCTTATTTTATTCGTTTGCCAATTTCAGGCGCCGATACAAGTGCAACAACAATTGCAACCGCAGGGTGGACCTCGAGTGGTACAAACGGTGACGTCACTCGCGAATATTGGGACGGTTTCGCGAGTAATCGCGACGACGTCAAGCGCGGCTGCTCAAGTGACGCGGGTAACTCCGGCAGCTCCAACTTCTGTGGCGAGGATAACTGGCATGGCGTTACATTCGTTGCCTTTGCCGCCTACTCGAACAGCCCCGACGCCGGTTAAAACAATATCAGCTCAGAGTATCGCTCAAGCCGTTCAACTCGCCAAACAACAACAACAACAACAACAACAACAGCAGCAACAGCAGCAGCCCGTCCAGCAACAACAACAACAACAATCCCAGGGCATTCGAATAACATCCGGAAATTCCAATCCCTCCGCAGGCAGCAATATCAACAGTAACAACATAACTCCAATGAATAATAGTAACAACAGCAACAACAATGTAAACACTGGAAATCCACAATCGGTTCAAGGCTTATACTTGAATTCACCTCAAACAACTACTTATTATTCTGTCGAACCATCGGGTGAGTCCTTCGACATAAAACCTTCACAATTTTTATTTTCATTTTCGGATATTGGAGAAATTGAATTAACAAATCGCGTTTACGAATAGTTGATTTTTTGTTTTATCGTCCAATTAAAGTCCAAGTTACCGAACTTTTAGCCAAGAATTAAAACTTTGAAAATCGTCCAATTCATACGACATTTTTTGGAGATGCCCATATTTCTATAATTCTAGATATTTGGTATAAACTGTCTCATGTTTATATAAAATTCCAATGATTCTGCAACGACGACAACAACAGGAAGTCACAGAATGTTTAAAAAAAATATTTTTGACAAGACTTGAAAAAATGTGACTAGCAGATGAATTTTTGTGATTGTAACTTTTATGGGGTTTTGCGATCTTTGACAGCGTTTGAAACATTTTCAATGTACTGCTTTTTTTTGCCTGTTACAATTTGGTCCTCATTTTTACCAACATCACTCCAAATTCTGTACTTATTTCCAATAAACTGTTCTTGTTCTTTTCAAATACGATAACTGCAGTTTCTTCCTGTGTCACTTTTTGACAGTGCAGTTGTCACCACTTTTAGCTGACCGAAAAAAAACAAAACGTTTTCGAATCCACACAATGAATTCGAAATTTTTGATTTTTATTTATCATTGGCGATAATTGATTATAATACTTTTTTTTTTTAATCAAGATCTGGCCTTGTTTATGAACGATTGTGGAGAAATACCTTCGAATATGCTCAGTTATTTTTTTATTATTCAATTATTGTTATTATCGTTACTCAATAAGTCCAGAAATATGTTATCGATTAATCAAGAACAATCAGCACTTTATTCGAACAATATTTTATTAGACGATTCCATTTTTTTACTGATTAGTCAACCTTTGTTGCAGTTTTCGGAGTTTTTTTTATTGCCAATCCTCAATATATCACTTGATGCTTTAGCTGCTAATATCGGGATTTTGAGAAGCTGAAATTTTCATTTTTCTCAAAATTTGGTTAAAAAAAATTCTATTAAAATTGAAATTCTGTCATTATGCACAGGTGCTTATTCGCAATATCGTCCGACGACCGTGCAACCCGTGAGATTGCTGGTTGAACCAACGGGCTACGAGGAAACTCACGCAAAACCAAATGCGTCGCCACGACCGAGTATACTTAGGAAAAGAGATCACGATAGTTCGCCTGCGAAAGGTACAATTTCTGGGCTTTCAAGGCAAAATAAAATGAGCAATGTATTTTTTTAAACAACTTTTACAGTGACGATTAATAATGCAACGATTATTTTGCAGGTGTAGCAAAAAATTTGGTACCTGTACTCGCGGCTCTGCCATCGGTCGCCTCCACTTCTAGTCCACCGGGTTCGCCAAGAGGGGATCGTGACGGTGGTGGATGTCAAAGTTCAGGCTCTACTACAGTCTCGGCGACATCTTCGCCAGGACTCGACGAAGAGCCCGAACAATCGAGAATACCAAGTAATCAAACGGTCGAAATGTCGCCGAGAAAAAAGCCTCGCAAACAACAGCTCACGGGTGTCGAACTCACCGAATCTCGGTGTCACGACGAAGAGATGGAATTTATAACGGAGGAAAAAATGAAAATCAAAGAAGAAACGAGAGAAAAATTTGACGTTGAGAGAAAACAAATATCGAATTTGCAACAACACGAAGGAAGAATCGTGCCTCATACACCGCCCGTTGTCATGCGTGCGAGACCCACCCCCAGTTTATTGGGTATGGTATAATTTACAAAATTCATTAATTTAAAAAAAATTTCTTCAAATTTATAAAATAAATTTTTATGAAAAAATACAAAGGAATTAGAAAACCTTTAAAAAAATCAGAATAATTAGAAATTGAACATGTTCGGATCGAAAAAAAGCAATAAAAATATATTAGAAATGTATGTCCTGCAATTTTTCCTCGAAATTGGAACGATTCTAGATTTCATTGGTGAAATGAATTTTTTTCATTTATGATTTTTTTTATCTCTTCAGGATCTTCATGGAAAAACCGATGGGGTGGTAGCAGACTTCATCATTACAGAAGACCCAGTGACGTGAGACCACGAGAAGAAAGAAGGCCAACAGTGGCCGAACTCGCGCAGCAAAAGCACGTTTTACAAAAAATAAATGGCTGGAAGGTTTATCATCTTACTGCGCAAATGGAAGATTTAGCAGAATTGGAAAAGCAGGTATTTATCGTTGTTATTTAAATATCTGAGCTTTGTGTAAAAACAGCAGACTTTCATTGAAAAATTGCCGATATTTTCATAACGATCTGTATTAAAATTTCAATTGAATCTATTGGATTAAATCAAATAGAAATGGCAACAAATTGAAATTGTTTCAATTTTTTTAATTTGACCTCTAAAATAAAAGATTCGATTTTTTTTTCAATGTTTTGGTCCACTGTGTCCTTAATTTGAGGCTGTTTCGACTCTAAATCGATTGCCTAACATTTGAATATTTTTTGACACATTAACAAAAGCTTAAAAACGAAGTTGTTCTTTGTTCGAACGAATTCGATTAATTTTCATTGTTCTAATGATTTTCAGGTGCACGAAAAATTGAAAACGACTTTGATGATGCTGGAATCGCAGCAAATTGGAAAAAGCCGGCAAGACGACGGTCTCGAGCGTGCTAACGAATTAATCAAAGGAAACATGCAACGTAGCAGTTTGATAAGCGAAGGAATGAACGAGGCGAGGAGTCAGCTCGTCACGATATTCCAGCACAAGAGCCACGTAACGGACATTTTGCAACGTTGTGGCAATAAACGAGCCCAAAAGAAGCGAGACAAATAAAACGATTCCATCGTAAAAATAAAATCGTCTTCACGACGATTGGCACTTGTGAATATCGTAAATGAAAAAAAAAAAACAACGTTGCTGCAGTGTTCGCGCTCACAAGACTCGAGTCCAAAAGGGACGAAGGAATGGGGCGAGTTATTTTTTATCTGTGTCACAGAATCTATATTATCACAAATAAATCAATGGTTTTATAAGTCTTAAAAAAAATAAGAAAAACAGAAAAATACCGACGTGACCGTCGCTAAACACGTCGATATAGCTTTGTTATACGAGACTCCGAGATGTTTTTATTTTAATATACAAGATTGTCGTAACTCTCAGTGGCTTTGTCCAATTTTTCGATGGCCTTTTTCGGACCCTCGTAAGCCAATACATGTGTATCGATTTCTCGTGTTTTTCTATCTCGACGCGATAACGAACCCAACGATGAGTTTCGTTCTCATTTCATCAGAAATAAAATTACGTTCAGTTTTTATTTTCATAGCTACGAGCGGCTAAAATCTTGAAGTCAATCGAATGGTCTTCTATTTTCCATAAAAAGGAAATGTTCCCAACATTTTTAAATTTCCGAAACAAGAAAATAGCGGATTATTTGTGAAATTTTGTACAATTCATCATTTCGAGCTTACACATCGCTAAAATCGAATAATTGCTATTTGAAAAATTCTTGAAAATTCAATATGCTCATGATGTTTGAAGATTTATGATACATATGGTCAGAAAATTGATCTAAATTCAATCCAAATCCAAATTAAGTACTTTGTAAATGTTCAATATTTCTCAAAATTGTTCGTATTTGATTCTTTTTGTTTTACGTCGATCGTTGGAAAAATGGGAATTCTGTTTGACAATTTTTCATTGTTATTTTTCCAGTTTACCAATTTTTTCATTTCATTTTTTATTTTTAATTTTTTTTTTATAAACAATGTTGCCAAGTTTGTTCTCGTTATTTTTTCGAGAAATTCATGTTTACGAGAGTAATGAATCCTCCAATTTTTTTCTAAGTATTTCTCCTGCTCATCCTCACGTTTCTATAGTGACCGAATCAACAGAAAGTTCCCATCGGAAATAATTCTCGTTCCAATCGATTTTCTCGTTGGATACGTGAAAATCTTGTCGAATAATAAAAAAATAATGTGGTGGGGTTACAGTCCTCCACTTGATTTACGATGCGAAATAAACGAAAATGTGAGTGGAAACTGCGAGGATCCACTGGAATTTTTGATCATTGGTTCCGGGGACGCGAGACACATTGCTAAAACTTTGGCATCGTCGTACAATCACAAAAAACGTAGAATCAACTTTCACGTTATCGAACCGACTCTCGAACAAATTGCCCGATCAATTTTACTGCTCAACATTTGCCTGGAAAAAAATTTGGGTATGTAATTATTGGGTACGTATTTTATTTTGACGAAAATTACCACTTTTTGTGAAGAATTTACAGTATTCACAATTTTTTGCTTTCCCATTATGGCGATTAATGTTAATGATAGACTATTTGTTTCATCAAGCAAAAATTACCATGAATTTTATAAGATTTTCTTTTATTATGATTTATTTTTTGAATTGAAAAATATTTAAATAGGGAAGAAAAAAATTAAATCAATGAATTTAGTTAAAAAATGGTAATTCGAAAATTTTGCCTGCCAAAGAAATTTGGAGCAAGAAAATGTGCAAATTAAAAAAATAAACTCTTCGTGGATGAAGCTTCGTTTATAAAATACAACGAGGTAGATATTCTTAATACTTATTCAATTCAACGAGTGAATAAGTCATATTTTTTTTACATATTCAAGGATTGCAGGAATCGACGAGATATTATTTAGAAGTTTACGGGAATACACTTTTGAGACCTGCGACCGCGAAATATCTCGCAAAAAGAATTCATAGGCTGGCTGACATACCCACACAGACTATAGATTGTCCATGGCTCAAATTGGACAAGCTCAGACACAGAGATCGAGACATTATAGAAGGAATTTTTAAGTTCGTATCGCAAAATTAATGTTTCATTTTATTTTTTATTAACACCAAATATTGGTCCACACCAAAAATTTCCGATAATCAAACGTATGATGAAAATAATGACAAAATGTTGCATTTTTATTAAAAATTTGGACTTCGAATGAAAAATTGTTTCGAAAATAATGAGTAAAAACTGAGAACTGTGTTTTTTTTGCGAATTGATTTTTCGATCCGATCAAACTGATTATGTTGAGAATCAAATTATTATTATTTAGATTTTGGAGCCGAGCGATCTGCGACGGTGTACCAATAATTGAGTACTGGGATCGTCGAATTAGAAAGAATCTTGGTGTTCGTTACGATTACAAAGACGGAGCTTTCGATTGGGATTTTAGTATGGTTTTGAAAGATCGTAATGTCCCAAATCTGACACTTCAAGAGTACAAATTTTGGCGAAACAATGGCATTGCTTTTACTTGGTTGGAGGGTGAACCAGCACGTAGTAACCCAACACTTTTGAGTAACGTTACATCTCACGGGGCTGGATTTTTGCACTACGCTTATACCGAAGACATTACGAATGGACCGTTTTTTACTTGGGCACTTGATGAAGAAAATAAAAATAAGTAAGCAATGAGAATTTTGAAATCTACTCCGAAATGCAAAAATTGTTTCTTTACCCATTTCAACTGAACGCGAAAATGAAATAAAATAATAAAATAGGAAAATTGAACGAAAAAGTTTGGAGAATATTCGACTTTTAATATAATTGTTGCTTAACGTTGCAAAAATAGTTTTAAAAAATGAACATGTTTCAAATATGAATTTTGGTTTATTTAACTGAATTTATAACAATGTCAAGGAATATTGAAAGAAAAATCAATTATTTCAAAAAAGCTGAAAACCAAAATGTTGATAAAAATTTAATTAATTGATCGAGCAGAAAATTTCGTGCAACCGACGTTGCAGAACGTGAAGTAATGAGAGCGATCCATGAGATTAGAACGAACGAACCACTATGTGACGATGCAATAGCTGCCCATCGAGATTCTTCAATTTTGAACGGCACTTTAGTCACGGAAATGCCGGATATGGAAATTGAACAAGAATCTTGGACACTGGGAAACAACATAAGATTCGATAAAGAAAATATCATTTGGGCCGATATACCGGAATCGAAGGTTTTCAATTTATTTTGTCGATTAAAAAAAAAAAAGAAAAGAAACCAACAGCGTAAAAAAGGGTCGAAAAGAAATCTCAAAAAATGATAAATTATTAAAAATCAGTTTTTTGATTAGATTTAAAAAAAAACGTTTTAACAGATGAAATTTGTTTTTTCGATAAAAATTATTGAGGAAACGTTTTAAACGGAAACGCCAAATATTAACAACCAAACGTGAATCTTGTATTCTCTCAGAATTTCTTTTTTCTCTGTTTCAAACGGTTTCAAACTTTATTAGGAGATGAAAAAAACTGGATTAAAGAGAAGTCGACAAATTTTCAGGTGATATTTCATCCGGTGTCGAGTTTGAATAGTTACAAAAACAAGAGCGACTACGTGGCAAAATTTGATGTGATTTGGATGGGGAATAACGTGACGAAGCAGCTGGAAAATGTGACAGCACTGGCGAAAAAAGGTGGGAATGTGTTGATAGAATCACGCAAATTTTTGGTGGATTTACGTCAGGAAGGACAGAAGAAATTCACTGAAGAGTTGAACAAATTAGCGTACGATAACGGTTTGCGGGAATTGAATGAATTTCATTCTGAAAAGCATACAGTGGCACGATTCCGTAAAGATTGACGGGCTTAATGGCAAAGCAGCATTTTTTTCCTGCCCTCTTCAGATTTTAAGTCCGCTCTGAAAACAAAAAGTTTTGTAAAGGTTTAATTATAAGCTCGTAATTTGAATCACGTTTAGCAATTTATTCAACATTATGGGCCCATTAACCGCGTAATTAAAGCCAATTTGTCATTTTTTTTGTTTCCTTTTGTTTTTTTTTTACAATAAAAGACGTGGTTTAAAAAAATCGAAGCTTCGACGTACGTTAATTCGAGCCCGTGTAAAAATTCTCACAAGAATTCCTATACAACTAGGATTTCTCACGTACAGCTTCGAGGCGAGCGACTCACGTTTTCTCTTCGGCCTCATTCATCGCCTTTCAGTCTCTACTTTTGGATTTTTGGCCCTTCAGGTACACCAAAATCTTGAAACGATAGTTTCACTTTTAATCATCTATAAAAAAAAGTTTCAAAAAAATCTTCCAAGCCACTTTTTACTTCCACATATTTTCAATGACTGGCAAAATTCGCGTTTTTCGATTTTTCCGGTGTGTCGCGTATAACTAAAAATGTGAAAATCGCAAAATTGAATGTTTTCCTTACATCTAAAAATTAATCGTGAAAGTTTAGATTTCTTTTGTTTTTCGAAATTTATCAACTTTCTAAAATCAATGAATATTTACGTCAAAGAATTTTAAAAATGTTGAAAAATTTCGAATTATTCATTAATTACGTATAAGTAGTTTATTGGAAAAATTTCGTTAATATATAACTGGCGGATAATTCGAATGAATAGTTTGGTTATTTCGGAGTAGCTTTGAACCAAAAGTACAGACAAAAAATGTGATTTCCAGTGGTAATTTTGAAATATTTGTTTGAGAGTAAATCGCTCGCCTGAACGAGAGCGTGTGTTATTCTTGTGACTCTTTCGGCGTGATATTTCATCGTGAAGAAATATTACGGTGCGCGATCACATTGAAGCGATAAACTCTATGTAAAAACATAAGCTTACATACAGAGTATTTACAAATTTGTGTGTCGATCTTATCCGAACTATTTGTATGTGTGTTTGTTTTGTATTATTTTCTTCATTATTTTTAATATTACGATTATTTGAGTTTGATTCGCGAATACTTAACATTTTAAACTCGTTATATATATATAAATATAACTTTTCAATTTCGCGGTAGCTTAATAACGGATAAAAACATCGAGGTTCAAAAGTGCAAAAATGGTTGACATTAATTGTATAAAGATATTGCCGATTTTCTTCGAACCTCATTAGTTTAAACTCACGCATTATTTACAATGGTAAAATGGTATATCGTTTAATCTCGTTCTTCCGTTTTGTTTTTCACACGAGATTCACGCAATCGTGCTTCGTCTCGGAAGATAATCGAACCGCGAATGAGCGTCAGACACAAGTGACGTAATAAAAATATTTCTCGTAGCCCAACGTCAACCTAACAGCTCGAAATCTTCGTCCGACGTGTCATATTGTCGATCGAGAGGATCGAGATCGAAAACTGAAATGAAAATGGGAATTAACATGTTTTCATATCTTGTTTTAAACGTAAAAAAATCATTTTTTTTTTTAATTCAGTTGAAGAATTTAGTTCGAACTTTGTTGATATTTTTTCAAGTCTGAAATAAACTTCGACGGAAATGATTCGTGAGAAAGTTTAGAAAATCGAAACCTGTTCTACAAAACTCGGTTTTTTACTTGGACGAAGTGAAAAATTGTTTCTTTTCCGTCTGTCGAGTAACTTACGTTTAGCTGCTGTGTTTCCCAAGGCTTCGGTTGCAATATCTTCCGTAGGCGACCAATTTGCCGGCCGTTCTGCGCAGATTTCGAACAACGGCTGCTTTTCCGGTGATATTAATTCTTCCTGCATCGATCTGCATAACGATTTGAAATCTCTTTCCGTGGGGCAGAAGAAACACTAAAAATATACAAAATATCATTTCAATCCTTATTTCCATGGAATTAAAAAAAAAACGAATAAATTTCGACCAAAATAAACCGAAGAACGTACGATTTGATTTTTTGACTTCTTATTCACACATTTTTACAAAATTCTCTTTTTTTCATACGATATTTATGACAATGAATATTGCAAAATGATAAAAAGTACTAACAAGTGCAACCGATGGATCCATTCCTGTGATTGGAATACGACTGGCAGTTTTACAATGATAGGTCGAGTCCATTTCAATGTCCTCCTCATCCATTTTTTGATCAACGGAGCCAAACCTCTGTGTGGTATGAGGATCCAAATAAATCACTTCCTCTCCTGTTTAAAAAACAATTATAATATTGGAACGAAATTCTCGATTTCTGTGTAAAAAATTCGATGTATTGAAATTTATTAACATTACAATTTACTCAATTAATTTCTTCAACGACTGTATTTGTCTTTATTAGATCCTTTTTTTTGCTATTGGACAAATTTTATTATTAATTTGTTGTCTGTTATAAAACGTTTCGGCGACGATGAAATTTTTTTGGAATTAAAACTAAACGTACCAACACAACCGATGAAGTAGAGAGCGAGGTTTGGTTTGCCCCCGATAACTCCTAACGATTGGGGGATTTGAAAAGATGCCTGAAAAAATAATGTGCCTCGTTTAATTAAAAATTCTTTCAATTTTGCGTACCCGAAAAAGAATATTTTTCTCTTACTTTAAGGCCATTTACGTAAACTGGATTAATATCGCTCAAACCGAGCCGCAGAGGTATGAGTAGTAAAAGTGGTTTCCATTGACTCGGTGCTTTTAAGGGTTCGTCACCTTCGACAACAGCTGATGTGCCACCCTCAACTCGACATTGCCTTACTAAAATTATTACACTTTTTCAATTAATAATCATAATAATTGATAATATTTTATGTTATAAATATATCAAATTTAATAATTATTCATAGAAGAATCAACAATTTCTGTTTATTGAATTATTATTTGTTATCATTGATTTTAGGTACGAAATATTATTTGTAAAACTCGTGAAACAATTATTTTTCATTACTCAATTATGCTTACAAACATCATTGACAATCAACGTGTTATCGAGAGCCACGTGTATCGTAATACTACTCCAGTCATCGTAAACGACGAGTTTCCTAAAATAATAAAAAAAATATCAGCTTCTAAAACACTTGAATTACAATAAACATAAAATATCTTTTTTGGTGAGGCTGTAAATAAAATAATAAATATACTGTATCTTAAGAAGGACCTCGGAAACTTTCTAATCGTTGAGGCTTTTAAAAGGGAGGATTTGAAGACTGAGATTTTTGGACGTACTTGAGTACTTGAGCGACAGTATTTGGCCCAAACCATTGGCCAACATCTTTACCCTCCGAAGCTCCCGTCAAAGCGATTTGATGAATGGAAAATGGCGCGGCTCTTTTGTCTTCGAAACGATTCAAAATTTTAAGATATGTGCTATCTTTCGTTTCTGGTATCCACTGCCAATCTCTACCTGTTTTTATTAAAGAATATCATGTTCTCAAGGAATAGTTGCTTTCTCAAAATGTATTCGTAAAAATCAACCGCTTGAATCAAATGTCGTTTATTAAAAATGATTAACGGATTATACCTAAATGCAAGAATACCAGTGCTTGACCCAAAACCATTTGTCCGCACCTGAGCATACAGCCCCATCCTTTGTCGGACGTGAAAGTGGAACCGACACCACCAATCGGAACAAATCCTTTGCGGTACGTGAACCACAATTTTGATGTGATGTCCCTTCTAATTGTTTCCAATTCTGAAACATTTTTGTGTTAATGTTATTTATTTCTAACGACTGGATATATTTCCTTATTTGTTTATATTTTTTTTTATTTTAGTGCCACTTTTTTCTTATAAACATTGAAAAAAATAATTCATGAATTAGAATAATGAGAAAATAATGCGATAAAACATGCAAAGAATAAATTTGCATGTTGCTTATAGATTGCTTTTTGAAAATTGCTACATTATTGTTTAATCAACATCTTTGCATATTGACAAACCTTTGAGGGCATTATATTTTTTGCCAAGTATCCAAACAGGCTCCTGACTAAGGGGAATGTCCTCTGGTTCCTCGTTTACATTTGGCGTAAATAGACTGTCCATTTTTATGATATTCGGGATTAGCAATTGCGAGGTAAAGTTTTTTACTGAATCGTGAGGAATCAATTCGCCGATACACTGTAGAAAAATAAATATTGTTACACTTAATCCAAAATTAATTATAATATTAACAAGAGCAATAACAATATTGATAACAAATAATGATTACACTTTTCTTAACCCTAGAACTCCACAGTTGGGTCATTTGTGGCCATAGCCTTTTAGTGCAAAATGCACGAATTCATTTTTTGCAAACAAATAATCATTAAAAAACATTTTTTTGGTACGGCCAACATTTTATCATATGATAAAAAGTCTAAAAAACCCCATGATTTTTTTCAGATTATTTCATACGTAATAACATGATCCATGGATGGGGTTTACAAGGTTTGGAAACAACGTTTGGGTTCTAGAATTAATTAGTGACTTACATGTACAAATAATTAAGAGAATTTCCAATTTCTGTGAAAAATAATAGCACAGAAAGTTTTAACCAAATCAACACGATAGAAGTACTTTTTAGATAACATTGGGTTTCATTTTAAAAAAAATTCATTTCAGCCTTTGGCATACTTCAAAATTATGACGAAGCAGAAGTCTTGCTGGAATGTACTAAAAAAATGATAAGATTAAAAAAATGATAAAAGAAAAGTAAGAGGATGTATTGAATAAGATTTGACAGATAAAGAAGAAAAATCAAAACAATATTTTTTGATTTCGATAACGAGTATATTTCGTTTAGAAAGTTTCAAGTTTTTTATGGGAACAGTCGTGAAAGAGCTATAAATTCGGTTAGAATAATTAATTACGCATTATATACCTCTTAACATTATTATTGACAAATGAATTGACATTTAACACTCGGAATTATTTTTATTTGAAAAAAAAAAAATCGTTTGTATAATATATAAAAATTTCTTTTGAATCGTGGTTTTTATCATTACAATCGAAACGATAAAAAGACGTAAAAAACAAAAAACAATATCGCACAAAAGAGAGGTTATATTGAGCTCAGCCAGGATCAAACGCGCTTGTTTTTTTCCGTTGACACAATTATATCGACTGACCTTTATTGCAACCGAAAACATCGGTCATCGCGTTTCGCAGGACAATTGCATTGCCCACTTTCGTCACAGTTTTGCCATTGTCTCGGGTATATTAAAAAAAAAAGGAAAACACGAGAAACTTTATTCGACAACAGAATTATGACAGGAGAGCGCACACCAGATGACTAAACTTTCAATATGTCGGGACGGCGGGAGAAGGGGGTGAGAAATGATGACAGCTCGTTAAATTTCGAAACAAACATTGATCAATTTTTGTTCGAGATTCGTTCCGACGAATCACTATTTACGCCCAATTTTTACGAAACTTTGTTCAAATTTAAATATTCAATTTTCTATTGTAATATGTCAACTCTATGTTAAAAACATTAAATCTATTGTGAAGACGTGGATTAATTTGTGCATATATATATAGATAGATATTAAAATGTATAATATTTATCGACAAAGCGCTTTGTCGACTGCTTTACTGGTACGCGTAGCCGCTAACAGATTGCGCTGACATCCCCAAAAAAACTCGAAATCTTAAAAAAAAAATTCGGTTTTGTCACGACTCATTATAAGAAAAATTTTACTTTCTAATATTAGTCGAATTCAATTTTGTATACATCGATTCAAAAAAGTGTATTGTAATGGAAAATAAAAGTGTTTTCACCGAAATTAATGCATTTTACGAAAATATCAAATTCGAGTGAATATCGTATCAATTTAGAAGTGATTTTTAGAAATTAAATGGTTACATATATATGTCCAGAATTTTCGAAAAATCGATTTTTTAATTTTTATCGCTTATTGTTCATCAAGCCTTTCGGAACATTGAAAATAATTTCATTAAAAAATGATATGCTCCGTGTTTGGTGTGTTAGGAACGCGTTTTTTTCGAGACTACTTTTTCGCGAGCACAGTTGGCACGATAACTCGAAGTTTTCAATATTTTTTAATCGCTTTTTTTTTGAAAATTTCGAAATCGTTTTTTCTATACCTCGTCGAGTCATTTAAAAACAATTGAAGAGTCAAATTTTTCGTAAAAAAACGCATATCTAATAAAACAATGCTCCAAATTGTTTATATTTGTGAAATAAAAAAATTTGGCTTGAAAGACTATAACGACAACACTCTATTACAAGAAACGACTTTAAAAAAATTTCGAATGCAGTCATCCCTGAATGATTTATCATGCCGATCCCGGAAATGTTTTCTTTTTTGCTGATGATATAAACAATATCAAACCTCGTATTGCATTTGCTGTAAAAAGATTTGAAATAAATTTTCTCTAATACCTAAAGAATCAATTGATAATGTGCGATCGATATTTTGTTGTATTTCTTCAAATAGGCCTTCAAAAAAAAAATTCCTCAAAACCCTTATTCAATTGGAAGCTAGACACTCGTAAGCCCTTAATGTTTTTGGATTCTAAAACGTAACGTTACGATTGAGTGCATACAGGAAATTGATTCGAAAATATATAAATATGACCACTATGCGAATAAAATTGGTAGGAATATTAAGGCCACTGATTTGGAGGTCGTTCGTCGTTAGCGCTGACAGCGTTGAAGGCTCTGGCTGCGAACATGTACAACGAACAGAAATACACGGAACATTATCCCATTATCTGATTCATCTTTCGTTATGCGGTCACCATTACTGGAAAAAAAATCAATTAAATTTAATAAATTACTTTCATGTAGCACCGCAATCATAAAAAAATCATTAAAAAATCATAAAAAAATTTGCGATAAACTAAAAATCAAATCTCTCGACTAAATTCTTTTTTATCTACAATACTTCTTCTTCTTTTTCTCCAAGAAATCTTTGTTGTTACGATTTTCTACTTTTTATTTTGATCGATAGTTTTATGAATTCAGCATAAAATATAGTTTTCTGGATCGTAAAATAATTACATTTTCTCAAAATATTTTGTCAAAAAAATTCAAATTAGTTATCGAATGTTTAGTCAATATAAATTGTTTTTTTTATGCTAAAAAGGAGAAAAGAACTGATTCGCTTAATCTGAGAAAGCATCAATAATAAAAATAACATTTCGAAGTACAAAAACATAGAAAGCATTCAAATATTTCGATATATCGAAAGTGCCATGAACGAAATTTGTAAAAAAAAAAAAAAATCAATCTTATTTGTGAATACAAGAACTTATTTTGGAGTTCCTTTTGAAATTCTTACGAAACTGATGTTAGAATTTAATTCGCTTTCGAAATAAATCAAATATTGTCCTGAATCCGAAGACTTTTTTTTTAGCTTTTCAAAAATTATTATAAAACTCTTCCACGAATTTAGTTCTGTTTTGCAACAGATCAAATTTTTTTTTTCTTCAATTCAAGGACTTTTTGTTTCAGAAGTTTAGTTTTGTTGTTTGAATTATTGAAGAATTACTGTCCAAATATGGTTTTATTTTGAATCTGGAAAATTAGAGGTCAATTTGGAGTGTATGGCAACACACACGAGTACGACACGCTTGTCGTGCTCGTATATATTCCGGTCGTGAGCTACCAAAGGAGTCGGAGAATGGTTACCGACTCGATTCTACACTCATTCCCGATTTCGTGCTTGTCGCGTGTGCCAGCATCAGGTACCAGAATCCTCGTAACAATTTTGTCCTCGCGAACAAGCATTTTTTCTATACCGAATAAAAAGTTGAAAAAAAAATAATAAATCTGAAAACTCTAAGTGAACAATCTTGTTCAGTGTATCGAACAAATTGTTGATTTTGTTTATTTAAAATTATAAGTGACACATATGGGAGCGGATTGTACGTGATAAAAGGGACGGAAATATTAGTAGCAGAGGTGAGACTCGTTCAAACTTTATGTTCTTTTCGAACGTCGAACGAAAAATCGGACGTCTATACTGATAAGAATATTGGACATTTCGATCGATATTACGGTATCGGAACTGTCAAAATGAATGATCGGAAAGCAAGCCAAATATAATTCTTTATTCGTCGCTATCTTTGATCGACAATATTTTTCATTCGTCGATTTCATTTATTTCGATCAATGCTCTTAATACGAATTCGAATGATAAAAGAAGACATAAAAACAGCATAAAAAAAAGTAAATTTTATGCATTTTCAATTAATAAAATTCTTATTTTAATTAAAAAATAGAATAAAAAAATTAAATTGCCCAAATTATCGGTCAAGTTTTACGTTGAAGAATAAAATTGTATCCAAATGAAGCGGTTACTCAAAATTGACTGAACTCAGTTTTGAGGGCCATGCTTCATAAAAATAAACGATCAAAATTCGATGTACGTCTTGAGCAAATTCTTTTATACAGGATTAACAATCCTTTTTTCGGTGGCCACAAAAAAAAAGAACCTCCGCACGAAAAGTGAAAGCAGAAATCGAATATGCCGATCGTTCCTAGCTAGTTCTTATACCGCTGTTTGGTAAATATGTCAAACCTCGAGGAATGTAAATTTACCTTGAATTACAAATTAAATATGTCGATCAACCTTCGATCGTATAACGGAAATATTTTTTCACCACTTTCCCTCAGGGACCAGTTATCGATTGCGTTCTTTTTTGCGAACGTTCGATTTTTGCAGGTTCTTTTTAACGCAGTATACAAAATTTTATTATTTCTATCATTTGTTATTTTTATTTGAAAAAAAAACGGAACTTCAAAATAAAATTTTAGCCTCAAAAATCGTGAATTTTCCTACCATTTCTAAAAAACAATTAAAATGGAAAATAAGTTCTGTTTTTCTCTACTTTTTGTAACGATAATAATAATGAATCGATTGTTTGACAGAAAAATATTTCAGATTGCAATTCCCACTAGATTAACTTTGATATACAATCCGTCACGTTTCGAAAATAAATGAAACAAAAGTGTCGTAGTTAAAACCATTACCAAAGAGCGTCATCGTGGGTGCAAAGCAATTCGCGTATCGAACATTCGTTTTATAAGTATAAAAGCATACACGTAAAGTATTATTTAAACATGGAGAAATTCCGACTTCATTAACAATGCTAATAATGACTCAATGTTGTTTTATGGTGGACGAGAAGAAGGGGACAGGAAGGGTTCGAAAAGTTGCTTTGTAGCAGAATAAAGCAGTTCGACGTTTATGGTTATGCGCTATAACGCATTGTCGTTTAATGCCCTCTTATTTTTTTTTTACGTAACTGGTAACGAGATTGTGCAGCTCGTAATCGCTTGATTCGTTCGACCGAGGAGCATAAATATTAGTGCGAGGATAACGAAAAAGATGTTCCGCCAATAAACGAGAAAAAATATTTAGCAGCATTTTAATATTTTAGTTCGAAACTTATGCAATAAAAACGATTGAAGTGCGTTTTGTTCGGATGGACTAACGAAATAAACTGCATATTTTTGTCATCGTAAAAGCATCTTTATTTGTTGGGTTACGTAAGAAACGCCTTATCCTCGCCACATGGCGTTGTATCCTTCGTTGAGGTCGACTACAGTAGATTCTCTCGAAATTTACTTACTAACTTACTTCACGATGCTCCAGCTCTCCTCCCCTTTTTATGTTTGTGACCAATGACGACCAACAATATAATTCGACCATCGAAATCATTCTGCTATTCTTTATAATTTCAATTTCCGATTTTTTTTGCAATTTTTATCACAAATTGGAATTCTGCTAAAGAATTTATTTATTGGGGTATAATTTTCACATATAAGTTCCAATTTGTAATAAAAATTGGGGGAAAAATAGGAAATTGAAATTTTGATGGATAGTAGAATTTCCAATTTTTTTCCCCAATTTTTATTACAAATTGGAAGTCTGCTAAAGAATTTAACACTAGATTTACCAGACCAGTCATTTTGACTGGTCGTGCAATTTTAATTCAAAATTCCTCCTGCATGTAATATTTGCTTTCCGAAATGATGTTATGACTTTTGTAGCTATAAGTAGAGAATACATTTTATGAACTTAATGTTACTTTATATCTATTCGTAATAAATATATTTTTTGTTATTGACACTTATCAGTACCAGTCAAAATGATTTAAATAGCTGGTATATCTAGTGTTAATTGGTGGAATATAATTTCGTATGTTTCCGAGTCCAGTAACGTTTTTTTTCATGTAGATTTGGATTTCAGAGGTTATTTTTGTATTCTGTTGTCTAGAAAAAAGTATCAGTCTGAGGTGCTGCGTGTAAAATTACTTCATTATCTACGAAAATGGTTATCGATTATTCCTGTACTTTAAGAGGAATCATTGAACCGTGATTTGAACATCGTAGAGTGCATTGTGCTACAAGGCAAAATGTGAAAGTACAAGAATTCCCCGTTTACCTTCGCTACTTGCTTGTACACATTGTCGAACGTACAGACCAGATTCTGGAGAGGTCACGAAACTCGTTTTTGTCAAGAAACCCAAAAACATATAATCACGCTTAAATATTCAAGAATCTGTGGGATTTCGTTACCACTAAATTAATCAAAACTTATAAGAAACATAAATTTTGCTCATTCAAACAAGTAAATTATTAAAAAAATGCGTATGAAAGCTTCATCATACTTAACCCCCAAACCGTACAGTCGTTCCCAGCACCTTCAAACCGTACACAGGTGCGGATTGGGATTTCATGATTTCAACTCATGATTTGGAGGTGAAAATATGAAATCGAAAATGCAGACAAGTATATGATTTTGGGGCAAAATTTCCTGTTCCAAGCTTTTCTTTAAGCTTAAGCCGTACACCAGAGCAAATTTGCACCGACTCGATTTTTCGATACCGCTCTTGCGACGTTTATGGCGACAATGAACGAAAATGAGTTAAATTCACAAATCATAATGACAGATATAAAGATTATCGAAATAACGAGTTTCCAGCATCGGCATGCACCAAAAGAGAGGTTGAAATTGTTTTGCTTTAAACCTAGCCGTGTGGGTACTCAAAATAAAGGTCCGAATGTGCAGAACCCAAAAACATAGTTCAATTTATTATCGAATAAAAATGGTAGCGCTGAAGATTCAAAAAAGATGAAAAAACGGTAATTTTTGTGTTTTCTTTTCTCTACATTCAAAAATAATAGTTTAAAAAGTGTTTCAAACATTTCACAGCAATTTAAAGTATAAAAAATTGATAACTGGAATTTGGAAGAATTGGGAGAGGGCGCAACAGGTGGAAATATCTATTAGAGATCAGAATGCGGCTCGTGCGTTTCTCATGAATCTCTGCAGGGGGTTTAAAATCTACGGGGGTGTGTAACAGAGTATACATGTTCGAGCGGTGTTTCGTGGGACGATCAATATTTCGCAGCTTTCCGCGCTTGCATTGCTTGATAACAGCTGGGAAAGTTATCCGTTTATACGTCATTAAACTCGTAGTTAATCAACAAAAATATAGTAAATAGCGATTTAAATTTTGAATCTTGGCTTAGAGTATCTCGGATTAAATTCAGTATTTGCGATGACGATTTTCACACCTTCGACGAGTAAATGTTCGTCGGCTTTGACAGTGAGTTGTATGCATTTGCAAATTAAAATAAAAACCGTTATTCGCCGTTAATATTTTTTGAAAAAACTTTCAGACACACTTTATTATATAAAATCGATTCAAATTATCTGAAATATTTTTCAAAAAAATATAGCAAATAAAGAGAGCTTCATTTCGAAATATCCACGTGCTTTTCAGTTTTTTTGACCTAACGGTATTTCGTTTTATCCTACGAGTGAATGTATAATGCGGAAATGTCAGTAAATGAAGGTGATCTGGTGTTCATAATGAATTATCGCATTGATTTCACTTGTGTAAAGCAAACAGGACCTTCGAATATTCGAATTATAAATGTAGTTTACTTTCTTCACTCCATTCTTTTTCTAGGCCAACATGGAGAGAAAAAAAAATTTGGTGGAACCGTCGAAAGACACGGATTATGGCACGTGAGTAATCGTTTATTGATTTTTTCGTGTATTAGCTTATATTTTTGATTGAATTTTCCACATTAAATTGTTTTTATTTATTTTTAATTATTGAATGGTACATCGATCGATTTATTAATTAATTTATATTTATTAGATCATTGGTGCCTTTTTCTTTAATGTACGATTTCAAAAATGAAAAATTTTTAGGGTTCGACACGAAGAAGAAGAAAAAATGAGTTGGAAATTTTGGAAAAAGCGCCGCTACGTTGTCGGGGTTTTGGCATTTTTTGGTTTCTTCACTTCCTATATTTTACGTGTCAATTTGAGCGTTGCGATTGTTGCAATGACGTCGAACTCATCACGTATTGACGAATTCGGGAATATTTATTTCGTAAGTAAGTTTGTATTATTAGATTTTTAATAATTACGATAATTTTTATTCTTCACACAGTACTCTCGTTTCTCAGTGAAAAAAATCGATGTGTCAATTTTAAATCGTTTACCTTCTATTCGTAATTGAACAAGTGAAAATTGATCGGTACCAATTTTTTCATTTTTCAATTGAAATTTGATATTCATTAAAGAATTCAGATTTCAAGGATTTTATATATTTTTCCCGAAGGAAAACATTTTATACAAAGTTCCATTGTTTTTTCCAGGCCCCAGAATTTGAGTGGGATTCAAAACTTCAGGGGCTCGTGCTGAGCTCGTTTTTTTATGGCTACATAAGTACCCAATTGTTGGGAGGATGGTTGGCTGCAAGAATCGGTGGAAAAAGGGTATTTGGCCTTGGAATTGTGGCTACAGCTTTATTGACCCTCATTACTCCGCCCCTTACGAAAATGAGCGTTTACGTTCTGATTGGCCTGCGAATTGTCGAAGGAATTTTCGAGGTAGGAAACATGTTGATTAATTAATTTGTATTTAATCGATTTGTTATTGTTATAAAAGCACTTTTACTCGTTTTCTTCAAACTAATTGCACTCAATTTTTTTCGAGTAAATAGATCGCGAAATTCTGAAGAAAGAACGTCCTTATGCACTTTTCTTTACGATGCACCGTTGATAAGATATTTATTAATTAGTGCTAGCTAATCTCGTGCGTCGATTCGACGTGAATTCGAAGTCTCAGTTTCACTGAATTGGCTCGAATTTATTAACGCCTTACATACGTCCAGCAGCGCCTAAAACGCGCTAAAAGAAAAACTGTTTTTAGAAGAGATAGCAATAGAAATTAATAAAAATAATTTTTACACATTGTTTATTAGTATTTAAATTTTATAAAAAAATTTATTTTATTTTTTTTTTCAAAAATTACAACATAAAAAATCGCGTTTCCCGAAGCACTATGAAAAAAAAGTTGCTCCACGGTCTGCATCATTTCTTCTTGAAATGCTGATGGATCTGCAAAACGTAAAAAAATTCTTGTAAAATAAAGTTGTAGTTATAGTCTGTCGAGCCGGATTTTTGAAATTCCAAAAATTTTGGCAATTTACGGCAGTTTAAAAAAAAGTGTGCATTTTGTGCCATAAATGTCACACTTTAATTATGTTCATAAAATTTTTTAATCACAACATCAAAAATCCGACTCGACAGACTATAGAGAAAACAATTTCGAATATTTAAAAAAACAAAGCATCAAAAAACATTAAAAACTGTATGAGTTATCATGCAGACCGTGCCAGAAAAAGTAGTTTTGAGAAAAATGCATTTAAAGTTTCAAGTGCGCGCATCAGACTCTCGTTGGGCAGTCACGTTTTCTATAATAACTTTCGATCTATGGGGAATTTGTACAATCGACTTACACAGAAATACGCCTAAAACTATAGAGAATAATAATCTGTGAAAAAAAAAATCGATTTTTTGAAAATTCTGGACGTATGTAATGCCTTAAATAATATCTCATCAACGATGCATCGTAGGGAAATATTATTAAATACTTTTCTTTTCGTAATTTGACAATGTTGCGGTGTACAGCTATTTTCGAGCGGTCGACAAATCTGTTCCCTTTTTAATGCAAACTTTTATATTTATTTGAAAGTTCAAGGGCATTATGAGTGAATAAATAAGAAGGAAATTTATCTTATAAACTTTTAATTTACAGGGTGTAACATATCCGTGCATTCATGCAGTATGGGCGAACTGGGCCCCTCCGATGGAAAGATCGAAACTGGCGACTCTCGCGTTTTCGGGAAGTTTCGTTGGTACCGTTTTTGCCATGCCGGTTTGCGGTCTCATGGCCGAATTTTTAGGTTGGATTTGGATCTTTTACGTTTTCGGTGTTATCGGTCTTTTGTGGTTCGTTGCCTGGTGGTATATTGTAACTGACAAGCCGGAAGATGACCCCTACATATCGGAAGCGGAACTAAAGTACATCAAAAAATCACTCGGTGACATCGAACGAAAGGTACACAAAATTTATTTGTTTTTATACGATTTTTCGATCACGATAGTTGTTAAAAAAATGGTCGATGTACAGGGTGTCCAAAAAGTCACGTTGGATTCATTCAGTATTAAATGACTATCGATGTTCTGAAGAGAAAAGTCCTCAGTCATTTTTCTCTAAAATCAATCGTTAATGAAATATCCTAAATTAATAAATATCTCATTAACAATGCATCGCAGAGAAAATCGACTCAGGACTTTTTTCTTTAGAATTTCGAAAGCTCTCCAACCCTCCAGAAATTTGACTCAACTTTTGGGACACCCGCTATGCATCAAGTTTGACGATATTTTTCTTGAAAAATGAGCAATCGAAATGAATTTTAATTTTTTAATATTAATCTAATTTTCTAGGTAAAATAATTCTTTAACAGTTTCGTTCTTTTTTTTTTATTTCAAGAAAGTTACTCATCCATGGAAAGCCATGCTGACATCAGCACCGCTTTGGGCCATTGTTGCTGCTCATTTCAGTGAAAATTGGGGATTTTACACGATGCTGACTCAATTGCCAACTTTCATGAGTGGTAAGTGTAATTATTTCGATGTTTTTTGCGGCAATCGCGATCTCTCAGTAGTCCATTTTTTTCAGACGTATTGAACTTCAAGCTCGAAAAAACGGGATTCCTTTCGGCTCTACCGTATCTCGTAATGGCTATCGTTCTACAATTTTCTGGACACCTTGCCGATAATTTGAGATCGAAAAATATTCTCACTACAACGCAGGTGAGTCGATCAACTCTCAAATAGTATTTTTTCACTTTTTGAGAAATTTTCGAACGATTTACATTCGTCGGACAATTCTTCAGAAAAAGGGTGATCTATTTTTATAAAGTGAAAAAATAATTTAGATTTAATTAACATTGCTTAAAGGTTCGTAAGATTTTCAACTGCGGGGCTTTTTTGAGCCAGACGGTTTTTATGACGTGCGCAGCTTTTGTGCAATCACCTTTCGGAGCTGTGGCCTGCATTACCATCGCCGTTGGACTCGGCGGTTTTGCATGGTCCGGATTTAGGTAAAACTTGCTTTATTATTCATCGTTAAAAAAAGTTTCATTTGCAATGTTTTATAATGTAAAAAAATGATAAATATTTTGAAATAATAGAAGGAGCGTTTTTTGAGGATTTTTCATTTACATGTTTCAGCGTTAATCACTTGGACATTGCACCACAACACGCGAGTGTTATGATGGGAATCGGAAATACCATTGCTACACTTCCTGGCATAATAAGTCCCATCATCACCGGTCATATTGTTCAAAACAAGGTAAACATTTTATGCCGGCAACGAAGGGTCGATACTATTCATTTAAGGGACGGGATTTCGAGCCGAAAAGCTCTGTAATGTTTTTTTATCAGGTTTCTTTCTGATTAGTTATTAATTTTAAAAGCTGGAGGATGTGCGGTTTTTTATCGTACATACAGCAGAAACGGTTGAAGATAGAGTAAAAGTTTATAAGACCAATCTTAAAGAGCACAAAATTTACTATAAAAAAGCTCTTAACAAGATTTCTCTATTTTGAGTAGTTTAGTCGTGAGAGCGGATGAAAGAAATATCTGGTTTTCGAAAGATTTTTTCTAAGGTATTGATTCGACGCGCTCTCGGGACTAAATTAGAGGTGATAGAAAATTTCTGTCAGAAACTTTTTTGTGGCAAATTTTATGCTCTACAAAATTGGTCTTATACATTTTTACTCTATCTCAAACCGTTTCGGCAGTATGTACGCTGAAGTTGAGTTTACTGTTTTAACCATTTCTATTGGAACACCCTGTATAATTTCACTTCATTTGATATTACTAAAAATTAGAATACATATTTTTTTTTTTTGAAATGTACATTTACTCATAAACAAATGGATTATTTATTAACATCAAATATATAATAATGTTGAATAATTTTATTTAATAATATAAATATTATTTAACAAAAATTTATTACA
The DNA here is from genome assembly GCA_963989365.1 of Rhimphoctona megacephalus. Taxonomy (NCBI): domain Eukaryota; kingdom Metazoa; phylum Arthropoda; class Insecta; order Hymenoptera; family Ichneumonidae; genus Rhimphoctona; species Rhimphoctona megacephalus. Next base: position 37,708,944 of record OZ022416.1, on the reverse strand, counting down.
GACTGCAGCTGAATGGAGAATAGTATTTTTGATTGCTGGTTCAGTGTACCTCGTAGGAGCTGTGATATACGGAATATTTGCTTCGGGCGAGAGACAGCCTTGGGCGATTGAGCCGAAGAAGGAAAATGAGGAAAATGTTACATCTTATGATAACCGTGCCCTCGAAGTCGATTTGAATTTGTGAATGTTTTCAGTATTATAAGAATCGATGTATTGAACTATTTATGTAAATATAAGTTTATAGTCTAATTGAATGTTATTGAAATAAAATATTGAAGTTCCCAATGGAGTGTAGCGGAAGAAGTAGAAAAAGCGGAAATGACTCATGAGGTAAAATAATTTAAAGGAGAGTTGAAATAAGTGAACGAATTCCAATTCTTATATCCAGCAGCGATACGAATATGATTAATTTTAAGTAATATTAAGTTATAAAATATTTGTATATTTTAAGAATACAAATTTGTGTCAAAGTAAATATAATTCTTGTTTTTTTTGGTATTGAAATAAAGCAACCGGAAGTGAGAACGTTTCATTCAAACGACAGCGCTCGCGAGCTGCGAACCTGGAGGTGAAACAACCGGCCCTGCAAGTCAATGTTTTTAACCGCCAAATAAGCTACCTAGAAGTTGAAACAATCAATTTCTAGGCGTTATCGGGTCTCACTCAGTTAAAATCACAATAAATAAGCAACAAAGTTGCGAGAATGCATATAAAAGTAGGATTCGCGAACTAACCAGGTAAAAAAAAAACAATAGTTTCAGGCATTACTTTTTGGATGTTTCATGACACCTTCAATAAAAGTATCGAATATCTTTTTGTTTTATGTTTGTTTATACATCTGATGTGTTACCGAGAAAAGCTAGATAACAAAAGCGATAGAACGATTATAAACAGTATTCGGTGAATAAGTAACGTAAGACTGAATTTTAATTAGTATTTGAAATACATATACTATTAAAACAAATTTATTTGTCATTAATGTTAAATTATTTATTTGACATCAGCTGATCGAAGAGACAATCCAATGTATATTGTGCATAGTGCGTACGATACACGACATTGGATTGGAGTGGGGACATGGCTTAGTGGGGATGTGTGTGGAAGGAAAAGAGTGACGAAAGCTTTTGTTACTTTTGCGGGGAATATAGCGCCGTGAGTATAAAACATGGCTACGATCGTGAAGAAAAACATGACTGGATGAAAATGAATGGAAATTAAGCTTGTTCATGGCACAATCGTAAATCAGCATCGAATCCGTACACCAAACTGAGTCGGAGGATCGTGAGTACCATTTCACTTTTTCTCATACACGCCAGTGTATAACCTCGAAAAAAAAATCGTTCATTTCTTTGCTACCAAAAAAACGTAAAGGTATTTGCGCGAAAAAGGTGAAAGCAAAAGGAAAAAAGAAAAAAGAATTCACGATGGACGAAGTTGTCCTGAACGACCTAGAATCGATGGAATCCTCCATCGAAAGCGTTGGATTTCAATATCAAAAGAGAATCAGCAATGAAAAATTATTGCCTTACGCTGACGATTTGGATGACGAATCGGATATTTTACTCGCTGACATCAAGGGACATTTGGGACGAGCTGTCATGCTCCGCCAACTTCATCCTGGCTGTCTTGCCTGGATTCAAAAACTTCGCAGGTGACGTTCCTGCATCATTACTTATCTTTCATATGGAAAATATATAAATATAAAAAAAATACATGAAAAAAGAACGACCATTCACAAAGACCATTTACATCAAAATTTTTTTCTGATGAAAAATAAGTTATTAACGTCGCTGTATTCTTGCTAAAGAGAAAAAAAACATGCAAATATGTTACAACTTTTAAGGAGCTGTCAAAATAAAACATTTTGCTTAACTTAGTCCTTAGCAGCCAGCAGTTTGCAATATGAACATTGATTTTTATTTCTGAATCAATTGGCTTTATATAAACATGAAACAAAATCTATTTCTAGCAAAAGAAAACTTGCTGCATAATATTTCGAAGAATGATTGACAGGTGACATTCCATAACCGGAGCTTATCGATTATTTGTAAGATGTAAAAATATCATTGAGAGCGCTAAATCAATAGCTGCGATTGGTTGATTGACAGGATACATTCCTTAACTGGTGCTTATCAATTATTAGCAAGCTGCAGAAATCTTGTAGAAAGCACTAAATCAATAGCTCTGATATTTCAGGAGCTGTAAAAATATATATAATATTTTTATAGATTATCGATATTCATCAGATTCGTCAGTTTTTTTGATGAGTCACTCTCTGATTAAAGTAGCAATATCATAGGGGAATTAATTGGAAAATAAGAGTTTCTGTAGAAATAACTGAGTTGCAAATAAATCTGAAAAAAGAATTAATATGTAATATAATGTTTTATTATTTTTTTATTTATATATATGCAGATTCATGAATGTTTATGGATACAAGTTCAGCAAAGAAGATCACATAGTGCTCGTCAAGCTGATGTACGAATTGGTGACAATGCCCGATCTCGAGCCACTTTTGATCGATAACTTTGGCAGCATATTCAACAAATTATTACAGTATGTTAGAACTAGCAAATTTTATGAAACAAAAAAATGATCAAAATTGAACTGTTTTTTGCAGAAGAACAATTTCTTGCGTAATAATGGGAAATCTGTAACTTATTGATGAAAATTTAACAATGGATAATAATTTTTGTAAACAATATTTATTAGTTAAAAAATTGAATCATTCTTTTTTTCTCTATTATCTTCATATCTCATTGTTCAATTTGATTTAATTTAATAAAGATTGTCAATAAAAAAATCGAATATTTGAATAATTTAATTAGTTTAATGTTTAATTGAATTGAATTGATTACAATTAATGTTTTCATGCCGATAGCAAAGCAGATTTAATTTCGCCCGACGAGATGGAACTCCCATGGAAGCCTTTGTACGAAATTGTTAAGAGGGTCGTATTTCTCAGCAAGTCTAAAGAAGGAATACAGCGTTTCTCATTTATCAGCCAGATTTTACAGACGATGGTCCTTCGAGCAAAAATTTATTTTCCCGTAAGTTTTTATCACACATGCAAAAATTCCCGATGTAACAAAATTATTCATTTTACTTTGCAAATAGTATTGATTTTCGATGGTGATGATCTCGAAAAGTTATTAAAATATTAACAAGAAATATCGACAGAATTGATCATTTTTTCGTTTTCAAATAAAATTCGTGAGTTTTTCTGCAAATATATTCAGAAAATATGAAAATATAAATTGATCTCTATTTGTCAGAATTTATTGAACTATTGGAGAAATAAAAAAAATTTTGTTTAAGAGTCAAATAATTAAACATAAAAATAAAATTCGAAGGCCAATATTTGGGCCTCATGAAGAATTTAAGTCAATTCCATTAAAGATTCTAATAAAAATTTAAAAAATATTTGATTCGATAGTTTTTGGTTGTTTTTTCATTAAGGTGACAGCAACCCAAGAAATTCTGGATGAATTTCGGCCCCAGATCTGTCCACTCGATTCCAAATCAATGTCGAAAACGATTGAGATGTTCCAGTGGTTTTTGCCGATCAGTTTATTCCCGAAAGATCATCATTTGGGGTATAAATTGTGGTTCGAAGAGTTGATGTCACTTTGGGAGGCTTGTCATAATGCCCCTATGTGGGAAGACTATATGATGTGGCTTGTGGCGAGGTTGGCTTCTTACAATATCGGGTACATCGATTGGGAGCCTTATATACCGTTGATGTACACCAGATTCGTTCGATGCTTGAATCTTCCTGTTTATTACAAACAAATTCATGGTGGTAAAATACACAAGTTCAAGACTCGACCCATGGCCATTTGGATCGTATCCTCTCTGGTAAAAATTAAAAAATATTAAAATTTAGCTTCAATAATTAACGGAGACCTCGTTGAAAGTTTCTACTCATCGGAGATTTATCCAACTATGATCGTACTTCGGCTGAATGTTTCCATTACCTGAAAACTGAGAAATAACTATAAGAATCACACTACCGAACTATATTTCCGGTCTAAAACACGAAAACTCAAAAAAAAAAACAATGATTCAACTGCCCGAGTTTTTATAGTGGCTCATCGCAGATTTTTTCACACATTTCTGTGAGTAATATTAACAAAAATGAGCATTGGTTTTATCATTTAATAATTTTTCGCAAGAATACAATTTTTATTTATCGACTTATTGATTTATTTTATTTTTGAATGTAATTTTCTACAGAATACTGTTTGCTTTCGAGCCTGATTAATTCTTAACATTGTTTTCAAACTTTCATAAATTCGAAGCATTTCAAAAGTATCATTATTGACACACATGCACTTTTATTGAATTCTCAAACTTTCTGTTACATCAATAAATCGACGAAAAATAATTGTATTTCTATGAAAATTTATTCGACAAAAAACAGATGCTAATTTTCTGTTAACGATGCTTACAGGAATGTGTGAAAAAATTTGCGATTGGCAACGACAAAAACTTAGGACGTTGAATCAATTTTTTGGATTTTTGCGTTTTCGACCGGAAGTACAATTCGGCGGTGTGGTTCATGCAATTATTTCCCAGTGATTATGAAATGTTTTGGTTATTTCATATTTTTATTCATGGAAAAATACTAGCGATTAATTAATGCGTACCTTTGTTGGTTCCAGGGAAATGGTTCTAGCAGTCAAATGTATTTGGAAAAATTTTTGAAAACGATAGAAACATATTTTCATCAAGCGAATTGTGGGCCTTGGGTAATCAAACTGAAAGATGTGCTGGATAATTTGGCTTTCTTTTTTATTATTCGTCTTCACAAGTGAGTAAAAAAAAGAACAATCTAAAATAAATACAAAATACCAAAAAAAAAATTCCTCACGAGCGTAAGAGCTCGAGGATAAAAAAATGTACGATTATTTTCTCAGCGAACGCTTTGGGAAGAAAACGTGGATTCTTCCAACTCCCGATTCGCACAAATTGACGGACGCTGATGTTGATGCTTTCGTAAAAGCAGTTATGCCGGTCGCAATGACCGCGTTGTTTAGCAGAATTGGCGTAACCGATGCTTGCAAAGCGCTTCAACATCTTGCGACTATACGACCGAATTTGGTAATTCCGGATGTTATCGACAAAATGTACAGCACGTTAGATTCGTTGACCGAACCGCACAAATTAACTGCAGCGATGTCGGGCATGGCAGCCGTTGCGAGACCAATGGTTCAGGGATCTAGGAATGTTAATCAAGGTATTGAATTACAAATAAACAATCGTACCACTCGAAAGTAAAAAATCTCATTGGCAAAATCGCTTTTGGTTTTCGATTAGTCATCACATTTTCGCTTGACGTCAATTCGTAGTTTAAAAGTGACAGGAAAGAGCGTATTCTGTATAAAAACATTTTGAGTCTTGACTTTAAACATTTTCAAAAAAATCTGGGCGCCAAGACTTCGTATAGAAAATAATTGTACATAATTACAATTTGAAATTTTGAGTATTCGAAATTTTGTTGAATGAGAGAGTATACAAAATTGTTAATTATTGGAGTATTTGATTAACTAATATCAAATTCAATAATTGATATGAATTTTTTTGCATTTTTTCGAAACTTTGTTTCGTCTTATAGAGGTTTCATCATTAAATGTTCGCGAAATGCAACTTTACCATGCACCATTTTCTTCGTTATCAAAAAATGAAGAGAATGATGTATAATTAAACCTTACTATCGCATACGAGGAACATTTTATGCTATAGAGAAGATTGGCGCCGTTTTCGACCCAGTTGTAGGCTTTACGTTCGGAAAAATAGATTGTAGGGGTCTAGGGTTTATTATTTCCAGTTGCAATTATTTTAAAATTCGTATTGAAAAAAATAAAACATTGATTTCAGGTTACGCTTATACCGAGGGTCCGTCGCACGTTCTTCCACTTCTATTTTCCGTTCTTCCTGGAATCGACGCGAATGACGCAAGAAAATGTTTCGTAACGTGTCGTTTGATATCAACTTACGCGGTATTGGTGCCATTCGTGGACACATCGAGATGTACAGCTGCGATGGACGAGGACGAGAGGCTCGTGAGTGAGTCGACTTCGCGTTTCGAAGATTTTATGTTGCAGTTTTTCGATCGTATATTTTCGTTGATCGATTCGAGTACACTGGAATTTTTGACTCACGAGAATCGGGCGGCACGAGATGGGAAGAGTAAATTGGAGACGATGGCGGAAGATGCAGTTGCGAGTGTTTGCTCGGCCCTTCTTTCGCAAACGAGCGACACGATATTTAAATCGGCGCTGCATAAATTACGCCAATTCGTAACTGAGAGAATTCTTGAAACGACCGTTTCCGGTCAATTGGCTGCGGCGGTTTGTCGCGAATTCGCCAAGGTAAACGGAACCGAAACCCTTCGAGCTCTCGTCCCGACACTTTCGGAAATCATCATCGAAATGATCGGCGACGGTGACGAAGTTATCAAGGAAGAAAATTTGGATCACCGATTGTTACACGCGATGCTTTTACTCTCAGCGGCAATCGACACTCAAGGAAACAATCTTTTGCCTTATATCGATACTCTCACCAACGTTCTCGACAAAATTCTTCATCTCAAATCTCGCGAAGGCAGCCAAATTGCCAGTCGCACCCTCAAAAACCTTTTTTACTCTTTGTCGAACGTCTCTTCAACGAAATTTACCACTAAAGGACGCGATTACAACGATCCGGAATACCCGTATTTCAAAGAATGGGGTCTTGGCTGTGATATTTCTGATTTTCAGATCGAATGGTACGTTCCTGGGACCAAAGAAATTGCTATAATGCAGACACTTTTCTTGAGATATGTGCCTCAAGAAATTTTAAAAATTCAACAACATAGTGCTAAAAAAATTTCACTTACGAGGTAAGTTTAATGTTGATTCCAACATTTTTTGTACAAGTACAAAATTTTTCGTCTTATTTTTAATTCTTTCATATTTAAATATTCATTTAAATTAAAATAGTTATGATGGAAATTGTTTAATACGAGTTATTTAAATAGAAATTTGAAAAATAAAAAAATAAAATAATAAAATCGATGATATTAGTTCACAAGTTTTCATTGTAAAAAATATAAACACTTTTTTCTACGCAATTTGTAACACTGAAAACCAATCTGTTATCAAAAACTGTATCAGGTCTGTTAAAAAAAAAACAAAAAATATGTTTTCAGGTATAAACTGAATTTTTATTCATATGTAACATTAATTTAAACTGTTTACCATTGAATTTCCGTTTTTTATACGATTTTCGATTGGTTTCGTATATCGAAGTCCAGCAGTAGTCTTCTAGCATGTTTCCAGCCAAATAACCGCGATAACGTCTCTAAATTTTACTTAGAATCTTGGTGATTTAAGTAAAATTCAAATTTTTATTTAAATCATCAAGATGATCAAATTTGTACTCTTTTAAAAATAAGTAAACATTTGTAATCTAGTGTAATAATAAAACTGATTACAAACTTATTAAATTACTAAATAGTGTTTCATAGTTCGATTTAAACGGGAACTATTTTAATTGTTTTTCAATAGTCTGGAGAATAAAGATTTAGAAAAAAAAGTCGGAGATTGAAATAGTGCTTAAGTACATTTCTTTAAATATTTGACTGTAGTTTTCTAATAGACTTTATTTAATATCTTTCCAATTTCTATGAACACGAAATAAGGCAGAGAATTCAATGTTGAATTTTTTCTAGGGACGAACTGCTGACGAGTCTGAATATAATCAGCAATGTACTCGAAGGATCGGAAAATTTTTATCCTATTTCTGCCGATACACCGATCGACCTCGATTCACGAATGTCAGCATGGACGTCGTTTTTACCGACGTCGGGTGTCAATGGCGAAATTCGAATGCCCGATGGTAGCAACGTTCGTGATTGCATCTGCAAAACGATGAGCGATTTACAGGAAATGATGCTTAGCAATTCTGAGGACGATACGAAAAGCTTGTTTGTTTTAGTGCGAGTAAGTTTTTAAAAACAATACTTTTCTAGTATATGTTTATATGTTCATAAATTTTCATTGAGGGGGAATTTCCATGCATAAAAGCAGTACTTCGTCTATTTTAGATTGAAAAAAAATTAAAAAAAACACGAGTTTGTAAAAAAAGTTCAACAACTAGTCATAAATTTTGTTATTTTAACTTTTTAGAGCGAAAAAAGTGTTAAAAATGAATACAAAGCGTCATTTTTGACGAAGGACTACACAATTTTTGAATCCTTCGATTTTATAAAAGTTTGTCATTGCAATTCTCCCTTCAAATATTACATTAAAAATCACTGTATCAGAATTTCTGAGATTTGGTTGTAATGAAGAAACGATATTTTTTTTATAGATTTGGAGTACCTTCTTATTAGGAAAATATCGAATGCACGAACGTTTCGGAATTCGATGCAAAAATTTCAAAATAGGTAAAAGTTATCTGAAGGACAAACTTGTACAAAAAAAAGGACATTTGGGCGGTACTTGTTTAGTTCGAGGCACCGAGCTTCATCACGAGCGACGAACGCAAATGCGCTATCACCGTTTTACCGAAGCTCACAGGGCCATGACTCTCGAATTATTTAAGTTGGCCACCAGCCGATACGCCGATGTACGAATTAAAGCTCAGGATATTCTGACTAAGGTCTTCTGTTATTTTCCGTATTCGTACACCGTCATCGCTCCCAAATTGCTCGAAATTTTAGCCTCTGATCCGGAGGAAAATCACGAAGCTCACAAGGTATTCATACTATTTTTACGGTCCCTTATTTGGACCATTAATTTTTTCAAATAAATTTTATTCTATTTTTAACATTATTATCTATCATTTTTCATGAACTTATTTTTAATTTTTTGCCATTACTTTTTTGGATAATAGTTATAGTTGTAATTCTTAAACTAAGTACATATAATTTATTTAATTCACATATTTTAAATAAAACAGGCAGTAGGATAACTTTATTCTTTATTTCTCTATCCTTAAATAACTCTATGGTGAAATCTCTTTTCTGAGACATCTCCATTTTTCAATATTTCTATTCTGAAATATGTCTTATCCCAGACATCTTCATTTTTAAATATTTCTATTCGTAAATATGGTCGAAGATAACTCTATTTTAAGACATCTCTATGCTTGACAAAAATAATTGACAATCAAGCTGCACTATATTATGATTTTTAACAAGCATAGAGACGTCTTGGAATAGAGTTGTCTTCGACCATATTTACAAATAGAGATATTTAAGCATAGAGATGTCTTGGAATAAAAATAATTTGGCATATAAATATTTAAGAATAGAGTTTTTTACGAGTAGAGTTTAATTAACCACAGAGTTATTCAGAATGGAGGTGTCTCGGAATATAGATTTTCGCTATAGAGTTATTTAAGGTAGATCGGCGAATTCAAGCCATCCAAGATGAAGGGCTGACAATTTTTGTAGTTACACATAAATGCGGGATGAATTGTGTTTGAGAAATATCGTAGATTTATGCCGGGATGGAAGGATAGCGACAAGGTTGGAAAATACGAATAAATAGACACGCAGTCGAGATAAGAGTAAAACAAAGAACACTGGTCTTTATTAATTATGAATTACAAAATGATGAATTAGAATTCATGTTATTAGTTTTATGAATTAATGTATGAGTGCACTGGGAATGAGAGGGTCTTATGAGCACGATGATTCGAGTGGAGATTGTATTAATACACCACACGAAATGCTCGAGTCGCCCGATGAGAAGACCGTTAACGCGTGGTGTCGGCACGACCACAAGGTGAGATGAGAAGAACAAATTGATGATGCACCTTTTTTTTAATACTTATGCAGATCGTCCCCGCGTGGATCAATCGCTACTTGAGTTTAATGAATTTTAACTGTTAATTGAGCATGAGTTTAGTACTGAGTGCGCCTTGAGATCAGAAAAAATATTAGAAAAGTAGGGAGCGATGTGCACCGTGCAACGCGAACCGAACAAAAGATGGCCGCTCTCGGCGGTTAGCCGGCACGAGGCCTTCGTCTTCGTTGTCGAGCACGCGGGCCTCGTGGCGCGGTGAGAAGGCCCAGGAGGTGCTGCCGCGAGTGGTCAGTCAGAGAAGCTCGCCTAGCCTTGAGGCGAGCAACGAGTTCTCAAACATTCCTCCCGCCATCAGCGCCTTGGCGATGATGTTCCAGTTTGAGTTGTCCATCCTGATGAGTTGGCAGAGGCGCGAGCTTCGCGATTGGCCTCGTGAGTGTTGTAGTGGCGGTTTTAAGTGTGACTACTCTGGTGAGTCCGTCGGCACCCGGGTGTAGAGCAGTGACCCTGGCTAATGGCCACTTGCTTGGTGGAAATCGCTCATCAGTGATGAGCACGAGCGACCCCACCATGATGTTGTTCGATGGGTGATGCCACTTCGAGACTGACTGCTGACGTTGTAAGTAGTGAGCAGTCCAGTGAGTCCAGAAGCATTGAAACTTCTGTTGGATGAGTTGCCACCTTGAAAGATGAGTTACGTTCAAGTGAGCTAGAGATGGCTCAGGCAGGCTTGAGAGTGCGTCTCCGGTCAAGAAATGACCTGGAGTGAGTGCTGTTATATCCTCAGGATCGTCGCTGAGTGGCTCGAGTGGTCTTGAGTTCAAGACCGATTCAATTTGTGAGAGCAGAGTCGTGAGTTCTTCGAAGGCCAGCACAGTTTCTCCCACTGTGCGTCTGAGATGATATTTTATCGACTTGACAACTGCTTCCCACTTGCCGCCCATGTGTGGTGCGGCTGGTGGATTGAAGAGCCATTGAGTGCTGTCGATTGAGAGGAGTGCGGCGATCTCGCGATGTTCATGAGTGCTTTGAGTGAACATGCGTCTCAGCACTTTGTCGGCGCCCACGAAGTTGGTACCGCAGTCTGAGTAGAGTTTGCCTGGAATGCCTCGTCTTGAGATGAAGCGTCGATAGGTCGCGATGAATCTGTCAGTCGAATAGTCACTGACTGCTTCAAGGTGAACGGCTGATGTTGTGAGGCAGACAAAGACACAAATCCAACCCTTTGTCGTCTTTGCGCCTCGGCCTTTCCAGGTCTTGATGGTGAGTGGTCCAGCGTAATCGATCCCGGTGTGAGTGAATGGTCGTGATGGAGTGACACGAGCAATTGGCAATTGCCCCATCAACTGTTGTGCGCGAGACCCCCTCTGTCGAGCGCACTTTATGCAGTGAAGGATGTGAGTTTTTACTGGAGCTCTGCCTCCGAGAATCCAGTAAGACTGGCGAGTGTCTGCCAGTGTGAGTTGAGTGCCTCCATGTAGACTACGCCGGTGAGAATGATCGATTATGAGTGCTGACAAGCGTGAGTGGCGTGGCAAGATGGCTGGATGCTTGGTCTCCAGGTCGAGTGTTGACATGTTGAGTCGTCCACCAACCCGAATGATGCCTTCGTGATCAAGGAAGGCGGTCAATCGAGAGAAGACGTGATTCCTTTGCAGCGGAATGTTGGACTTCAACGAGCGTAGCTCGTGTGAGAAGTATGCTGCTTGAGTGGCCTTGACCCAGAAAACTTTCGCAGCTTCCATTTCACCCCTTGAGATGAGTGGTGAGTTGCTCTGTCTCCTCACTCTTGCAACAAATTTAGAGCACAGAGCGGTGATTCGGATGAGTTTTGAGAGGGATGAGTAGCGCTGAATGAGGTCCCAGTGATACTCGATCCTGGGCGAGGCCACGAAGAGAGCAACTCCTTGGCGGGCCTCATGTGCACTGAGGTCAACTGAGAGTGGTGTCTTTCGTGGCCAGGATGCCATTGGTTTGGTCATCCATGGTGGTCCCGTCCACCATAGTGAGTGATCCTTGAGTTGTTGAGCTGTGAGGCCTCTTGAAGGGCCATCAGCTGGGTTGGACGTGCCAGGAACGTGTCTCCAATGAGCATGAGGCGTGAGTTCTTGGATTTGAGTTACTCTGTTTCTGACGTAGTCCTTCCAGCGTGAAGCGGGCGATTTGATCCACGTGAGTGCAACTTGAGAGTCCGTCCACAAATGAGTTGATGCAATTGGTAGCTGAATCGTAGCATGGGCATGCTTGATGAGTTTTGAGAGTAGCAGCGCTGCTGTGAGTTCCAACCTCGGGATTGTGAGTTGTTTTATTGGAGCTACTTTCGTTTTTGCGCAAACGAGAGATGATTTGGCGCCTGTGGACGATGAGTGGGCAACGATGTAGACAACAGCTGACATCGCGAGTTGAGACGCATCAGAAAAGCCATGAAGTTCCACTGTTGAGTCGCTCCAGGTGTTGAACCACCTGGGGATTGATATCTTGGCCAAGTCTTTGAGATCTTCTCTGATGAGTGACCATCTTGTGTTGATGTGTGATGGTAATGGGTCATCCCAATTTATTTTTTGCAACCAGAGCTCTTGGAGGAGCACCTTTGCTCTGATTGTGACTGGTGAGATGAAACCGAGTGGATCGAATATCTGTGCTACCTCAGATAAGATGAGACGCTTCGTGATTGGTTGTGAGTAGTTCTTGAGTTTTGCCGTGAAGACAAAGTGGTCGGCTCGTGGGAGCCACTTGATTCCGAGAATTTTGGTTGAGCAATCGTCGAATGAGATGGTCTTTGAGGGCTCCTGAGTTGATGAAACTGCCGTGAGTAGGGCTTGATCCGTGGCTTGCCATTTGGCCAGCGGAAATCCTCCTGCATCGCACAAGCTCCTGAGATCTTGAGCGATTTTTATGAGTTGGTCAACTGAGTCCGCGCCACCAAAAATGTCGTCGACATATCGGCCGCTTGTGAGTGAGGGCACCGCAAGTGGAAAGCGGTGGCCTTCGTCCTCGACTAGCTGCATGAGTGCTCGCACAGCCAAATACGGCGCAGCTTTGGTTCCGTAGGTGACAGTTGTGAGTTGGTATGGGACCTCGTTGAGTTCGTCGTCAATCCACAAGATGCGTTGGAGGTCCCAATCGTCCTTGTGAATTTTTATTTGTCGATACATCTTCGTAATGTCAGTGGCGAAGATGTGCCGATGATGTCGAATCCATGTGAGAACATCTGATATTTCCAATAACAGATTTGGCCCAGTGTGCATGAGATCGTTGACTGAGAGTCCTGATGTTGTTCAGCTCGAACCATTGAAGACTACACGGAGTTTTGTTGTTGCGCTATCAGGTTTGAGAACGCCATGGTGTGGTAAATAATACACGGGTTGAGTCCGTGTCGACGCGTCACCGGATGAGACCCTCAACCCTCCAGATGGTTTTGAGGCATCTGGTGCCAAGGTCATCCCACCGGAGGCCGCGTCAACCGTGGACTTACCGTGGTGAGTTGTCCTCGATGAGTTTCCTGATGCACAGATCATGTGACCCAAATCTTCATACTCCCGCATGAATTTCGTGTAGAGTTCCTTGAGTGTGTCGTCTCGCTGAAGCTTCTTGAGCATTCGTTGTAGGCAATGGTGAGCTGTCGTGTGTGAGTTGCCTAGTAACTTGCGTGGCGACCTAAGTGGTATTCGAACAATGTACCGACCTGCGGAGTCACGTGAGTGAGTCGAGCGAAAGTGATCCTCGCACTCTTGTTCTTCAGGGGTGAGTGCGCTTGCAGTGTCAGATGGTAGCTCCTCTTGTACCCAAAATTTTGTGAGGAGTTGCTGCAGGTCGGTGTTGTCAGGTTGAATATTGGCGTGAAGCGCCATGAGTGTGAATGGTGTCGTTGAGTGCACTGGGCCCAGGATGAGCCAACCGAAAATTGACAATTGAGCAATCGGCATTGAAGGTGAGTGTTTGATGAGGTTTGGCTTGATGATTGTCCCGTATGTGTCTGCACCAAGAATGACGTCAACCGAGCGTGGTTCTAAGTAGTCAGGATCGGCTAATCTCAGACCGGTGAGATGAGGCCACGTTTGACTGCGAGCCTCGAACGATGGTAATATTGACGATACCGTTCGGAGGACGTGAGCTTGCACGTCGACAGAGTTGCTCGATTGAGTTGAGTGCAGAGTTAAAGATACGATACCTCGAGTTTGAGTTGCTTTCCTTCCTCCAATGCCTGTGATTGGTATTGATGAGTGAGTGCGACGAACTTTGAGTGCTTTGATGAGTTGCTCTGAAGCGAACGTAAGCTCAGAGCCCGGATCTATGAGTATGCGAACAAGGTGAGTGCTGAGTGCTGAGTGAACCTTGGCAATTGCTGTGGCAAGCAGCGTTGTTGGATGAGTGCAGGGCGCGATGGATGAGTGGACGATTGCACCGACTTCCTATTGAGCGCTTGACGAAGTCGAAGGAGAGGGCTCGTCACTTGGTGAGTGCGGTGGAGCTTGCCGTTGATTTGCTTCGTGCAGCATTGAATGGTGTTTGGCTCCGCAGTGCTTACACCCTTTTGACGAGCGACATGAGTTCGCATGGTGTCGGCCTAGGCAGTTGAAACATAGCCGGTTGGTGATGGCCAGCTTTCTTCTGCCAGTGGTGTCGAGGTTGCGAAACTTTTGACACATCACGATGAAATGATTGCCATTACAGCAGTCGCATTCGTATTGGCTCGACTCGCGAGGAGTCGGTTGAGTGCTCGCTTGGTGAGCTGACGCTGATTTCCGCTGAGTGCCCTTGGTGTGCGAAGGTGCTGAGGGTGTGGCCTCAATGCGCTCGAGTGCGCGTGCCTTGGCGTTGACGTACTCTTCGAGGCGGTTGAACGAAGGGTACTCAGTGGAGGCGCCCAGTGAGGTTTCCCATCCCTCCCGCGTGGCGCGGTCGAGATTGTAGGTGACGTGATGCACCAATATCACGTCTCCGAGATGGTCGGTGACGCCAAGAGACTCAAGAGCCTTCCTGGCCTCAGAGACTTTCGAAATGAGTGAAGTCAGGCCCTTTGCTGACTTGGAGGTGAGTTGAGGCAGATTGACAATCTTGTCGAGTTGTGCCTGGATGAGAAGGCGTTTGTTTTCGTAGCGCCCAATGAGTAAGTCCCAAGATGGTTGAAGAGAGCTGCCAACCAACGGAAAGTTGGCGATGAGTTGAGCCGGGGCAGCCTCCATGCAACTGCGCAAATAATGGAGTTTCTCCACGTCGGAGAGTCGTTCACACTCCAGTATGAGGCATGTAAAGAGCTCGCGAAATTGAGGCCAGTCCGCGTACCGTCCGGAGAAGCTCGGAAGAGCAATGTCGGGCAGTTTTGACTCGTGCCGTGAGTCTGTGGATGAGTGCGCTGCAGGAGCTTGAGCAGGAATTGTGAGTGCTTGCTTCGCCTTGTTGAGTGCCTGCTTTACTCGCCTGTACAGGGTCACCTCTTGTCGATGACGATCTGCGGTGAAGTACTCATGATCGAGGAAGGTGGCTGGCCAATTGAGCTCGAAATGAGTGTGAGTGGCTGCGAAGTCTCGATGAAGTTCCTCCACTTGCTCAAGATCAGTCTCAATCTCTGTGAGTGTGAGTGATGAGGTGTCCTCAGGCAATGAGGTGAGGATTGAGTGCATACAAGCAATGCGCGTCAACTGAGACTGGTGCTTGAGGCTGAGTTCGGTTGGCAGCCGCTTCGGAGAGTTGCTGCGGAGGGGGCGTCCTCCTCCAGCACCGCTTGTGGTTGATGTTTCAGCCTTGTTTCCGGTGTTGAGTGCTGTGAGACGCTGGCTGAGTTCTCCCACACCCTCAAGAGAGGGATCGAGATTGAGTGACTCGCGTGAGTCAGTGCGCTCCCCGCTTGATGGCTCGAGAGTGATTGTCGGCACTGTGTCGGATGGTTGAGGTGTAACTTCCCCCGACTTGCGTGGCTCAGGTGAGGCTCTGCCGGAACCGCTTTGAGACATGATTAGCTTTCACGAAACCGCACAAGTCACTTAATTACCAAGATGAATGTTCAAGATGAGTGAGTGAGCCGAGCGAGGCACCGAGTTTTAGGTGAAATTCACTGAGATGACACAAGAAGTGTTCAAATGAGTGAGTAAGGAAGCGGCCCGAGTTTGACACGAAAATTCCTTGAATTATGCGCGACAATTCACTGAATTAACGCGATGAGTGTTCACTGTGTGAGTGAGATGAGCGCGTCATCGACTCAGTCGTAATCACGCGCGAAAACTGAGAGAATGTGAGAGCGCGCGCATATACAAATCTCGATTGAGTTGAAGCACGAAAACCGTTAGCTGAGTTTCGAGAATTGAGCACCGCAATTATAACAAACACGCTTGAAATGAGTCTTGAATTCACGCAACTAAGAGAATTCGAGTTGAGTTCGCGAAAATGGCACAAACCCGTCAAAATGTACAGTGATTGACCACTTTACCGCGTGACCGCACAGTTATTGGCACCTACGACACTGAGACGAGTAATAACGTCGCGCGTTTGCGTTGAGACACAGTGGTTGGCACTCGCGGTAATGAGAGCGACGAGGAGAGCACTATGCGAAGCGACACTGAGCGCGACGAAGAGAGCGTTATACGCGAAGCGACACTGAGAGTGACGAAGAGAGCGTTATGCGCGAAGCGACACTGAGAGCGACAAAGAGAGCGCTATACGCGACGCGACACTGAGCCGACCGTTGAGAGTTCGAAATTTCGATTTTTTTGTTTCACCAACACTCGCGCATGTTCATTAACTTGTCGCTATCCGGCTCGAAGGACCAAATGTTTGAGAAATATCGTAGATTTATGCCGGGATGGAAGGATAGCGACAAGGTTGGAAAATACTAATAAATAGACACGCAGTCGAGATAAGAGTAAAACAAAGAACAAATTGATATTTGCGACTTGAACGCTATTTACCGTCTAGTTTGATAGTAATTAATTTGTAAACATCGATTTTTCTCAGACATTTATCCCTACGAGCATAGAAAAATCGTATGCACGTCAAGATTTATTGAATTTTTACATTCGGTATTTCCAAGATTTCATAATAAAAAATTGATCACTGTATTCCGCGAATGTTCCTGAATATAAAAGTGCTTGGGGTTTTGGACGTTACCGTTAAAAATCGACTGAAAAATAAAGAAGTATTCGTTGTAAAATGATTGAGATTTCCACAGGAATGACACGGGAAAGAGGGCGAGAGCGGTTAGGAACTCTGTATTCGACGTCTGCTAGCACATGCCATCAGACGTGACAGTTTGCAAATTTGACCGTGTTTTTCTTTCCTGTTCTCAAATGTTTTTACCGTATTTGATAAATATCGATAGAACTAATGGTGATTGGTAAACTTGCAAAATATTTGCCGTTGCATAATTCCTTTGCGTAAATACACTATACAGGTTGTAAAGAAAACGGACAGTTTCGGTAAACGACAGTAATGGCTATGACGCGTTTTACAATCCACTACGCTCGTCCAATTTCAATAATTAAATATTTTTTGAACAATAAAATCATATAAAAATATACATTCTCCGCTGTTTATATTTCGAAAATAATAAAATCATAATTTTAAAGTCAGTCGTGCATTTGCAAACTTTGGTTTACAATAGATACCGCAAAGATTACCTAGCCGTTGCCGATCTACCTTAAGCATAAAGAAATAAAAAATAGAGTTGTCCTATTGCCAAAATATGTTAATTTAAAAATGAGTATAAAAATATGTTTTGGATACGATTTATATTTTTAGATATATTTTTTTATATGGAAAAGAGTTGGTAGAAAAAATGAAGAAAAAAGTTAATGAATTGGCAACTGTTAAAAGAGTGTACGACAAATTTAATGAAAAAATGAAAATAAATAAAAACGATACTAAAGTGATGTTGAAAAAAAAATAGGGATTGTTGTATCTTCTTTTGGGATATCGGTCGGGACCTCTGATAGCATCGTACGATTGGACCATTTTGCGAACACTTTGGCCAGCGTTAATATCGTCAAAGTCGTCGGAAAAACTGTCGGTGATTCGTTTGAAGGAAAATCTCATTCGAACGGTAAACGCGAATCTTCTAATGATCGGGATCCGGTACAAAGTGCCGGATAATTGTGTCAGTATTGGTTCAACGTTGTGGCAAAATTCACCGCGTCCGAACGTGTCACAACCGAATGCAGAAGAAATACTTCGAGGCCGCGTGGCTCTTGACGAAGTTAGCAAATGCAATGAGGGACTTTACGATGGGCTTTTGAATGATCTCTTACATTCTATTTTGGAGGAAAATCTACATTGGCGTCATCGCTCGATGGCCATGGGTTTCATCATGAATTTGGTACATCCGGAACGATCGTATCCGGTTGAGGTCGTTCGTTATTTTGTTAATGCTCTTGTCCATGACTCGCTAGAGGAACGAAAAATTGCTACTGAAACTGTTGTTTGCATGTTAACGCAACAAAAGCGAAAACATGTCAAGGTAATTGGTATTAAGTTTATTTTAAAACTGTTTTATTTTATTTCATTATTTTATCCGGTTTAGACAACCTGTGAAAAAAGTTAACATTTGTCCTTGTTAAAAGTGAAATATCAACGTTGCTTTTGTATCCTTTCTTTCGCTAGTAATTTAATCTCCGGATCAAACCTAAAGTAAAAGCAATCAATTACTAGAATAGCGATCAGAACTGCGACCTTTTCAAAATAAAAAAAAAAAAAACATTTTTTTTTACTAAAATGCAACTTAGGAATTCTTTTTATAGGAAAACTTTAATTTTTACATTCAATTTCGGAGGTTTCGTTTCAATTGACACATTTCGTAGATCGATAATTTATTTCAAGTCAATCTCAATGTCCGTTTGTTCTTAATACTCATTTTTTTACGAATTTATTTAGTGCAATGTGTTATGTTATTTTTTTTACACAATTGAGCAAAATTCATCGATTTACGAATTTGTACATTAAAGACGCACTACTGTATTGGGAAACGACAGGATTTTCAAAAAATCAACTCTTTTAAACTTTAACAGTGATAAAATTGTTTTACCGAAAGGTCGAGGCCGATCTGAAGAAGCTTCAAAGCAAAGGACATCCTCTGGCGAGCCCAACAGACGAGTGGTATCCCGGTGTGCGTTCGGACAACATTTGGCTTCAATATAATTACGAAACGCGTCCGTTGACCGCGGAGCAATGGGAAGAGAGGAGATACGTGCATCAAGGTTACACGGGTTATTACACGTGGCCAAAAAAGCTTGAAATATACGCGCCAACGAGCGAACAGCCGAGTCTAGATCCGAAGATTCGTGTGTTGAACGATCGAGAGCGTGAGATCGACCGATTTTTCTCGGATGCTCAAAACGTTGAGAAACTTGTAAAGTACAACAGTCTGGAGGAGCGTAAAGGACAAGACAAATTTAGTACCGTAAGAGCTCAACTGTTCAAAGGCCTTTTCCGAAACCACGGAATCGTTCACATGAAAATATTTTTACCGCATCTCGAACGTTTAGTAGCGGATAATCACGAGAGCAGTCAACGTTGCGCGGCCGAAATAATCGCGGGTCTCATAAGAGGCACGAAACATTGGCCTTTCGAGATGGTTAGCGAAATGTGGCATCAATTGACGCCGGTTATTAGAACGGCACTGAACAATTTAACTGTTGAAACGGTGCCCGATTGGGGGATGTGTTTCTATACAGCGCAAGAGCGACGGGATCCAAACCGGCAGCATTGGCTGTTGGAATGTTTGATGGAAGAGCCACCGCTCGGTGATTCGACAGCTTCGTCAGTCGAGTGTGGCAGATTACACATATTGCAGACTGTTTTGGGACAGCAATCGTGGCGAGTCGCTGAATTATTGAATCGTCTGGTAGCTCGTATCGAGAAAAGATTACTAACGAATCCGTTCCAAAATTTACGTGGGCGCTTGGGATTCGCATTGTCGACTGTTTACGCTCAGGAGCTTCGGTTTCCCGGGTCTGCGAACGATCGTTTGTCTCCGAAAGCTCATCAACTACTAGAACGAATAATGCCTGCCATGCGAACACTCGGGGAAAATTTCTCCAATGCTGTTGAATCTTCTTCGAGCAGCAATGAAAATCTCGTTTCGTCAAGAGTTGCTCAAGTTAAATTGGACTCAGCGACACCCTCGAGTACTCTCGAGTCCAGCGATAACGAACAAACTGTCAGGCTCTTCAAAACCACCTGCAAATGGGTCATGGTCAGTGCTTGTCGCTTGCTTTACGGCACGCTCCCTGAATTCTACGAGATTTTGCCGATCGCCTGTCATCTCGAAAACTCCGAGGCCGATGAGGAGCTGAGCAAATCTTGTTCCGCCACTTTGGCCGTTCTCGCTCAAGCGCTCACACTTCCGCGTGACATGAACGTCGCTTTCGAAGCTGTGAAAAATATTTCACGCAGCGCTTCATGGTCCTCGCGAGCCGCTGGTCTCAGCTTTTTGGAAATCTTTGTTTTTTACAACATGGGCATTATTCTCAGCCAAACCGCTTGGGTCACCACTGTACGCGTTATCGTTCTCCAATTACTCGAGGACGAACGTCTCGAAGTTCGTGAAAAAGCAGCTCAAGTACTTGGTGGATTGTTGCATTGTTCTCTCATCGAGGAACAGGAAACTTTACTCGTACGTTCAAAAAACCTCCATTCCTTTTTCTGATCATAATCTTTTTATTTATTATTATCAGTTGGTAACGCATCGTTTTTACAATAAAAACATTTTGTTGAAAAAAGTATTGAATTATTGATCAACTAAATATTAATTTCAATAAGAATAATCGCAAATTTCTTATTTTTAATACATTTTCCTTGAATTTCTGATTCATTTTCATATTTTCTTTCATTACAGGATGAATTTAAACTGAAGTCGAAGAGACGAATTAAAAAACGCGACGATATTCGACTGAGACATGCCGGAGTCCTGGGTCTTTGTGCTTTTATACGAGCGCATCCCTATGACGTTCCAAAATACGTACCTTCCGTCTTCGAGCATTTAGGCATTCATCTCAACGATCCTCAACCTATTCCGGTACGTATAGAAGATTGATATTCCAAAAAAGTCTTCATTTTCGAAAATCATTTTCTTGCTAATTTTTCACTATTCTTTCAAACGAAAAAGCCCCAAATTGAATTTATAACAAACTGTTAGAGTTTTGAAATCGAGTAAAGATGATTGATAAATAAACAATTCATTATGTAACTAATTTTTTCAATTTTAGACAACGATAAGAAAAACCTTGGGTGACTTTAAACGGACCCATTATGATGGATGGGCGGCTCATTCTTTACGCTTTACGGAAGAGCAATTGGGACTTTTACAAGATCTGACGGTTCCACCTTCTTACTACGCTTAGTGCAATAAGAAAAAAAGAAGATAAAAATACGAAATGACAAGCGAAAAAGACATGGGAACGGAAAAAAACGTACAAGACTGTTGTCGAAAGAAGAGACAGATCTTTTTTATACGTAGCAGTTTAAATGAGGGAAACGGACGAGTTTAATATATCGTGCAATATTGCGGATAATTAGCAAGATTATAAAACACAGGACGCAGGGTTTCTTGGCATTTTTTTGTTAGCATACCGTATACATGGCAAATGGGTTAATACAATTTCATTATGAATATTTAACACATTAATGTATACATATAAAAACGAAAAACGAAGAAATTCAAGGACGGAAATATACAAAGAACATAAATAATGCATATAAATAAAATTGTAAGAGATGCTTCGCTTTTAATTTTTGATGAAATTCAATTACACTTTGTTTTATGTGTTGAAATCAGGGTGCACGAAAGTCACGTTTTTTTGTAAACTTTAGGAGCCATTGCCGCAGCTCTTTGTCGAAAACCTTAAAACAAACAAATGAGAAAATGGTTATACAATAAAAATTTGTAAACGTATTTATGAGAAAGAAACACTGATCTCGTTTCTTACATTTATGAATTTTATTGTGTTGATCAATTTGGCCCTAAGGTAGTAGTCTGGTAACTTGGCTTGGAAAAATCGACTTTTTTTTACATATTTCGAAAGTACTATATATTAAGAATAGACTGTAAAAATTTTAGACTGAAATTCGAAATATTGACGAAGTTATAGCACTTATACGTGAGCGCCTCGTAGTTGCGCGCGCTGAGCCGCACGGCACGTTACCTTCGAGCATCTGATGCCTTTGTGTTTAGTAAAAGTTTGACCTGTTTATTCACACACATTTATTTTGGAGCTCTTACATCGAAATTCAAAACAAACAGTCAGTGTGCGTTCGTTTGAAGGTTTACTATACGCACCAGGGCTAGACGATTAGTGTAAGTATGATTTTTCGATAAAAAATCTGTTATTAAAACTTTAAACGCGTTTTTCTCGAAACAACGTTTTTTGGGCCGGCCCAGGTAATAAAAAATTTTCTATCCAACTGATTGGGCTGAAATTTGGATATGTTATTCTACACATCAATAGCTCTCGCAGGGACTAGAATCTTTTTTTTCGTCCCTAACTTTCCATTTTACAGCTCGATTTCCACTAAAAAAAAAGTAACTTTTTTTCGAAGTCCGCCATTTTGTTATGTTCCAACAAAATTGTTTAATCCTAGTTTCAACCAGAATGACAAGCTTACAGAACAATAATCTTTTTGATTTTTTTGTTTCAGATGTCCTCAAGCGGCGAAATCACCGGGGCCAGCCACCTACTTTTTTTTGAGACGCTCACTTCAGTGTTCAATAACTATAACAAAAAATTAAAAAAAAAAAAATTTTGTACACTTTTAGATACTAGTAATAATATATAAAAAAATCAAACCGATTGAATTTTATTTTCCCCTAAAAAAAATTTCCCGAAAAAAGCATTAAAAGAACGTGCAAGTTACCAGACTACTACCTTAACATTTGAACTTGCCGGACACGAAAAATTTAAAAAAATATGTAACTAATAAAACACATTTGTTAAAAATTTGTGTTGAAAAAAAAAATGATGTTTATATTTGTTTATCGTGACAAAGCTATAACAGAGGCATTAAAACGAAAATGATGTCATCGCTTTTAAATCGATTGCATCTTATAAAGTTAAGTGTAAAAAAAATTGGTTAAATTTTCTGACAGTTTAGGAACCTCGTTGCTGAGACAAATCAATAACAATCTGGACCAAATAACATGTAATCTTATGGAAGTCAAGACACATAAAGTGATATCTCCGTAAAAAATGATGCTAAAAATATGACATTTTTTTCGAAACATGAGCAAGGCTTGCTGAATATTGTCAATTTTTTTCAGATTTATTAGGAGATTCGTTCAGATTAAATTAATAATTTATTCCTACGGATAAGACAGGAGCCGAAAATCTGGCAACGTCACATTCAGTTCACCTCGTACGCAAGCCAGTGCGTTGCGGCGGAAATTTCGAAAATACATATCCACGGCTTGAGAGAAAATATACAAAAAGAGGGGTGGAAGTAATAAATTAAATTTATGCAAACAAGAGGAGATCACTATTTTATTGCATGTGTTTTTAACATCCGTATATATATATATATTTGTCTCGACTACGTTTATCGCCGTACATTTTTGCATTTTATTTTGAATGCCGAAGCTAGACCGATCCAACACACCTGTGACACCTGTGGAGTGTCACAGGGAAGTTCAGTGCAATCTATTATAACACGACAATTAGGATGATCCTTGAACGCTGAAGGCATAATTTCTTTTACTGCTTCCCTCGAAGGCCAAAATATGCAAGTTTTTGTCTTTTCATAGAGATGAGTTTCAAGAATTTCATAAAATATATTCGAAGCAGTTGTTTTTGAAACCTTAAAGATGCATCCGATTGCTCCAAAGCTTAATCCAAGTTTCATCTTCATTAAAAACAGTATATTCTCTCCGTTCAAAATTCTGTAAAAGGCTGGCTGTCCCTTTTCTTGCGGTTGAATAAATGCCAGTAACACGTGAAAAAAAGATAAGGACATTCCTCCCAGTTGCTTCATCGTTGTGTCGTCTTTTACGTCCTCAAATCCTGCAAATCCTATTTTTGATGGATAGTCTGGGCCAATGCGAACATTTTTAGTTTTTTTGGTAGTGGTATCAACAGTTTATCTTGGCACTTATTTGTCAAGACGATAGATGTTTGTGTGGAAGCTTCATTAGTAACTAAATCCTGCCAGCAAAACAATGTTGATGGTCCATCGACGTGAAACTGCGCAATCTTTGATTTTCAATATCTCGAAGATAGAACGGTGAATCCTTTTGAAATTTTGTATGTAATTACATAATAATGTCCTGAAAGAGTCCTCGAAATTTAAAAAATTCTGCAGAGAAACGCTTTGGCGCGACTACTACCTTAAGGATGAATGAATAGAAAAATTATCAAACTCACTTCACGCAATAAAAAAAATGGTCTGATCATCTGTCGAAGAATATTTTGTTTACACAATATGTCAATAAGTTTTTGGAATTATTAACATTGAAAATCAATGTTTGTAAGGTTCCAACATTTTATCTGAAACTTTTTGAATTTTTTATTTCGCTCAATTGCAATGTTTGGGAATTCAGATCTAATAAAATTTTTGGTACTCGGACACGCAAATAATTGAAGAGAAAAAAATCAACGACGTGACTTGCAATTTATTTTGCTATTGAGAAATAAATATGTGCTTACGATCGCTAATATATATTGCACTTTTGCGAAAATACGATATTTTTTACTGTGTCGTATTTTTGAAAATTTTTATTATTTTCAGTTTTTTTAAATAGTATATTTTGATTTGTTCGATTTTTTAAATCGTTCGAGAGTCACGTGATCTTCCACTTCCGGGTGATTTGACCTTCGCACCACCGAGTTCAATGTCACAACTATATATATGTCTTGTCCGCCATGGGTCCGCGGGTCTTGTCCTTGCCGGCTTCACGGTTCGAGGATTTTCTTTTGGCAACCAGTCGTGATCGTGATGCTCATCTCGATGTAATATTTTGTCGCTCGTTTCCAATATGATTTTTCAATTTTTTGTGAACTCTGCGCTTTTTTATGGTTATTTGTTTATCATTTGAATTATCGTCGATAATCGACACCTGCGTATTGACAGTTTTCGAATGTATATTTGGTGGTCAAGTGAAATCCGAGACAGGATTGATATTGTTGGATCAATGGCGTCAAAAAATGTGTCTGAATTGCCAGGTAAATATTATTAAAAAATTGTATGAAATGTCAATTCAAATAAAAGAAATATTTTCACAATTTTAATGCCTCGTTTTCATAATTTTTTTTCAATATATTAAAAAAGTTATTCAATTAAAAATTTACGAATACAAAGAAAAAAGATATCAAATAAAAATTGAAAATTTGGGAAAAAACAATTACTTTTCTTTGATCCATTTTTCATTGGCAAAATTTACAGGTGTATCACTGCCATTCGCTATCCTGATAATCAGCCTGGCTTCTTTGTGCTTTTCAAATTCCTATGACGGTCAATTTGTCTTTGACGACTCAGTGGCCATCGTCAACAACCCAGATGTAAAAGATAATGCACTTACAAATTTATTCTTCAATGATTTTTGGGGCACAAAACTTTCCCACAGACAGAGTCACAGGTCGTACAGACCATTCACTATTTTGACATTCAGGTAAATAGAAAACAAATATTTTTGATTTTTAATTTTTCTCATTTTTTTATAATCATTCAATCTTTAAATACTACGTTTTTTTCATAATTTATCTCGAAAAATAATTTTCCAATTTTGAGATTTTTTATTAATTTCAGATAAATGTTGTATTCTGCAATTTTTTTTCACTGGCATTTGTTTAGATCAAATTTTTTGAGCGATTCAATTACTGGTTCAACGATTTATATCGCAAAATGAAATTTAAAAGATAACTGATCACTTGAAATTTGTATATTGGAATTTCTTTCAATTTTTTCAATTATTTCATTTGGTAAAAAGGAAATGTTTGTTTTTTGTAGATTTCATTACTGGCTCAGAGGAGATTTGGACCCGATGGATTTTCACATTTTCAACATTGCATTGCACACTTTAGTTTGCATATTGACACTATTTGTATTCAATTTACTGTTGGCTTGGAAAGCGCAGTGCGTTGCATTTTATGCTACACTATTATTCACAGTTCATCCATGTCACACAGAAGCCGTAAGTTTGTTTACGGTCACTAAAATTTGCAAAATTTTGCCTGATTAAAAAAATATTTCATTCTAAAAACAAAAAAAAAACAAAAAATGAATATTGTTTGAACATGGAATTCATTATAAAGTTGTAGCAATAGTAATAATCAGCAAAATGAATAGTTAAGAATAAAGTAGTTGTTTGAATGAAATAGCGGTCTTTCTAAAAATAAGTGAGGACTCTAAAATTTTGTGGATAATCATAGGTGTCTTCAGGTATCAGGAATTGTCGGAAGAGCTGACGTATTGTGCGCTTTTTTCACATGGCTATCATTAATATCGTACAATCGTTGCATTTTTGTGAAAAAAAAATCTTTTTCGATTTTTTTTTTGGTAACGTGCATAGTATGCATAAGTGTGGCGATGCTGTGCAAGGAAATTGGAATTACTGCTATAGTGAGTATCCGAGGATGATAAATTATCAATAAATAATATAATAAACAATATTAATCGACTATTTACATTATTTTCAACTATTAAATTAATAACATTTAATAAATAATGTACTCGTTTGAAATTGCAGGCGATTTGTGGAATGTATGACATACTAATAGTCAACAAATTGTGTCCATACGAAATAATGGAAATGTTTAAATTCCAATTTTCATGGAGCGACGTAAAAAATGTTTATACTGAAAAATCGAGTATGATAAAACGTTTAACGATGCTAACTTTCATCGGTATCATTCTCGTTTTAACGAGATTCAGTATCATGGGTTTTTCAACACCGACTTTTCAACCGGTCGACAATCCGGCCGCATTCGTCGATAATTTCATTTATCGCGTTATCAATTACAATTATATTTATTGCTTAAATATGTGGCTATTAATTTGTCCCGAGTGGCTCAGTTTCGATTGGTCCATGGGCTGCATTCCTCTTGTTAAGGGTTACGACTCTAGAATTTTCGCTGTTTTTGGATTTTTTTTCGTTATTGGACTTTTCATTCGCACTGCTATTAATCCGAGAAAAAGGACAAATTTGAGGTAATCAAATGTTTGATCATTTCAAAAGTATTAATCGTTGCAGGATTTTGAAAAATGAGTTTACAAAATTGGTCTTTGGTACAGCCCTTTTTTATTATACAAATGAAATCAAACTTTTTATTTCGCTACTTTATGAAAATGTAGTTTTTTAAAAAAATGATTATCGAAGATAAAATTGATTTACTTTGGAAAATTATTTGAAAAATTAATTGTTACAGGTACGTGGGAATGGGATTGTCGCTACTGATCGTTCCATTTTTACCATCTAGCAATATATTCTTCATCGTTGGTTTCGTTCTCGCAGAAAGAACATTGTATTTACCCTCAGCCGGATATTGCTTGCTCGTAGCGATTGGCCTGGAAAATCTTTTTGTTAAATTTGGTAGATCGAAAATACCGATCTTCTTGTATGGGACACTGATCGTTGTGTATTTTGGACGATCTTGGATCAGGAGCGATCAGTGGAGACACGAGAAATCTCTTTTTCAATCAGCCCTCGGAGTTTGCCCCTTAAACGCAAAAGTTCACTACAACATTGCCAAAAATGCGGCAGATTTGGGCAACTCGAGTCTCGCGGAAGCCGAATACAGAGAAGCTTTGAGGTAAAAAAAAAGACTTACAAAAGTACAATGCAATATATGATTTTTTTACAAAATTTCGATTTAACATTTGTTTATTTTTGTTTCAGACTCAATCCCGACTACGCTCAAGCTATGAATAATCTTGGAAATCTTATGAAGGAACAAAACAAGTATGAGGAAGCTGAAAAACTTTTTAAACGCGCTTTGGAATTGCAGTAAGTCGATTTAATAAAAAAAAAATTGAATAAACAAATTTCAGGATGCTTTTTAAATGAAAACATTTCTCAATCGCATTCAAAATTAATTCATGCACATTTTGGGCTTCTTTTTTATATGAATATTGAGAGAAAATTATAATAACTTTGCAGGGAAGATTTTGCCACAGCGTGGATGAATTTGGGAATCGTGTTATCAGCCCTGAAAAGATACAACGAATCAGAGAAAAGCTATGAAACTGCGTTGTTACATAGGCCGATTTGTCCTGATTGTTATTATAATTTAGGAGTTTCGGTATGAATTTTGACGGTGTTGCTGTTTTTTTCCGAACAGAATTTTTTAAAATACAAGTAAAGTTTTATATTATTTATTGAACAATTAATGGTATAATCAATCGAGTATAAATAATTATTGAAACTTCAACTGAAAAATGTCCGCGCTTGAACTTACTATATTTTTAAACTGATGTTTTTTTTATTTCAATTGCTTGTTGACGAAATTTAAGAAATTCAGATTTCGCCCAAAATTTTCTCCGAAAATTTTGGGTAATTGGTTATTAATCGCAAAAATTCTATGATTAATAATAATAAATTATTGATTTAGTTTCTGGAAACAAAGGAACACGAGAAAGCGTTAAAAGCTTGGCAAAAAGCGATCGCACAGAAGTCAACGCATCGAAGAGCATGGGTGAATTGGGTTCGTTTGCTCGACGACATGGGTTGAGTAAATTTTCCAAATTAATTTGCAATAAATCATAAAAATTATTTGTATGCAATAATGTGAATTTATTTAGGGAAGCCCAACGAAGCATTGAAAGTGGCGCGAACGGGATTGAAATTTATTTCAGGGGATGCGACGATACATTTTAACATCGCGAACATACTTGGAAAAGCGGGTCGTTTCGAGGAGGCAGAAATTGAATTTAAAGAGGCAATTTTGAAAGATCCTACGAATCCCACGATTCTAACGAATTTAGGTAAAAAAATAATCTCAAAAACATTTCTTATCGATTAGGATTTTTTTTTTTTTAGTTTATAATTTTTGTCTTGTTTACAGGAGTTTTATATCATAGATGGAACAAGTTTGAGGAGGCTGAATCAATGTACAAAAAAGCTCTAGCGATAAAACCGGATCTTCAGAGCGCGAAGGACAATTTGAAAAAACTTTATTCGCGATCGAGAATGAAAGTGCGAGGAATGAAAATTGTGAATTGATGGAAGAAATAAATAAGTGCAATTTTTATGTAGATCACGTTGCAAGAGTTGAGCTTCCTTTTTTTCTTCCCTTCGATCTTGACGATTTTTTATTTCCCACGCTCACCGTATCGTCTTCCAAAAGATCCACGTGATCCGGATAACGATATGCCTTAAAACTCCCGATTTTTTTACCGTTGACGTAATTATACGATTTGAAACATACGTCGCACAAACACGCGGGATTGTGCGGAATTCTGTCGCTGTCGATTACAATCCATCGGACAGGCGAGATGCTGCACATCATGCAATAACGAGATCGACGCTGCTTCGTTCGGTGGATTCTGGGATATGCAGATATCGCCAATTCGTCCTCTGTGTTTACAAATCTATCAAAATAATTACGATTTCATCATTTTAATACAAAAAATGATATAAACAAAACAGAAAAGATTTTTCAGTTGAATTTTTTTTAAAGTAAATCAATTTTATTGCAAAAAACACTTTTTATTTCAGAAACTATTTTTTCGGATTTCATCACTTAAAAAAGAGCTAAATCAGGATTGATAATTGGTTTCTTTTTCAGCACGATTTTTAAAAATTTTATACCAATTTTTTTGCAAAATTACTTTTTACTTGAGAAACTATTTTTTTGAATATCATTATATAAAAAAAAATAAAAATAAAAAGAAAAAACAAAATTAAAATTATAACAGTTTTTTGATAAACGCTTCCTCTTTCTTAACTGTTACAGGAGAGTACCAGTCGCATGGGTCGGGGATTTTGATGAAACTGGGTGGGGTGGTAGGGTAACCCAATGGTACTATAGCCCCAAAATATTAGGTGCCACCTCGCCCTCGTTTTTGAGATATTCGCGATCGAAATTTAACCCATACTTCATATACTAGTTTCGTTGCAATGAAAATCGCAAGCGAGCAGTAGCTTAGCGGTAACGTGCTCTCCTTCGGAACCGCTGGTCTCGGGTTCGAGACCCGACTTTTTTTTTTCAATCAACAATTTTTTATCGTATCGTTGTTGTCTTATAAGCAATTTTATATGTAAAT
The DNA here is from genome assembly GCA_963989365.1 of Rhimphoctona megacephalus. Classification (NCBI taxonomy): domain Eukaryota; kingdom Metazoa; phylum Arthropoda; class Insecta; order Hymenoptera; family Ichneumonidae; genus Rhimphoctona; species Rhimphoctona megacephalus. The sequence goes on along the minus strand of OZ022416.1, from coordinate 37,678,972 downwards.
TATTTATTAAAAAACAATTAACATAATCGTTGCTCGAAATTTTGTATTTCTCTCTCTCCCTCTCCCTCGCCCTCCTCCTCTCTCACACACTCTTTCAAAAATTTTCGCCTTAAAATAGGATTATAATATAGAATTATTTTTAAATTTTTACTGCGCCAGGGCAAAGATGCATTCAACGGTCGAATATTTCTGGAAATTTCCACCTGCCTAAGTCTGTCTTTTTTCCTTTGTACCGTTGCTGAAACTTTTTTCTCTAGTTCATCTGTTGTATCAGAAAGAAATGTTGTATCAGAAAGAAGGATTCATCATCGATTGAGAAAATTAACAACAAACAACAGTTGAGAGATGCTTTTTCATATTGTGAAAAACTCTTATATGAAAATGCACAAGTAATCGGAGAATAAATATCCAAGCGCACTACGGAAATGCTGGGAGAAAAAATATTAATCGAGGGTAAAGAGCTAATTTTATCACATGAAGAAGAGGCCGAAGATTTGTATCACTATTCCACCACCGATCTTTCATCCGATTCTGATGAATGTATCGAAATTAATAAAAATGAAGACAAATACAGAACATATTTCATTGGAGGTGAAAATTAAAGTTGTGAAGTTATAGCAAAAGAACACTCTCATTGGAGTTTAGAAACGTTCAGGAACAAAGGTTCTCGTCTTTTGAAACGAAAATACGTTATAAAGAAATAGGAGAAAGATATTTTGCACGGTGGACCAAAATATGACAAATATGCAGCGATTGATTCGTGGACGCACGATCGTTTTGTGGAAGCTCGAGCGAAATTTCATCAGGTATTATTTTTTTTATGTATGGAACAAAATATATAAACGAACGCTTTATATTTATTCAAATAAAAATAACGTAATTATTTATACAGGTGACAACGAGAAATCTGCAAGAATGGGCGTTAGCAGCTGCAAGCCAGTATCAGTCTTCGAATTTCGTTTTTAAAGCCTCAAAAATGTGGATAAAGCGTTTTAAAACAAAATATGGGATCCGCCAACGAAAAATAAAAAAATACGTCAGCCAGAAAGAGGTCGTTTTGGCGAACGACATACTAGAGGCAGCTGATAAATTTCGAGCTCAAACAAGACCCTTGACTAAAAATTTTCATAAAAAAATCATAATAAATACAGATCAAATGGATTGTCCGTATCAATCCATCTACCCTCGAACTCTTGCGGCAAAAGGATCAAAAACGGTGATCGTCAAGAAACAAAATATTAATAAAATAACGCATTCGTATACCGTCCAGTATGCACTAACTATGTCCGGAGAATTGTTGCCCAACATTTTTTTGTGTTTGCAAGAACCGACAGGAGTACTTGGTCCGTGAGTAAAACAAAATGTTGAAGATTTAATAAATGAATATTCAAATGTTACCGTTGTTTGTTCGAAATCGGGAAAGCTCTCGACTTCTTTGTTTGAAGAGTATTCGAACACCGTTGTGAAAGATTAAGTTGGCACTGAACGTTTCTTTTTGCTAGTCGACTCGTGGGGGGGAGCAAACAAATCCGATGATTTACGACGACATTTTCTGCAACGAAGATAATTTATCAACATGTACAGTAAACATTATTCCACCAAAACGTACGTCGATTTGTTAACTGCGATGTCTACTTTCACCGAGAAGTTAAGAATTTTATAAAAAAAAATTCAAAATTGTACTTATCTTCTAAAAACAAAACGAGAAATTGCATCACGAGAAGACGCGATTAAATTACATTCGTTAATTCACCATCAATTGTCGGCACCTATTTTTGAAAACATGATCAAGTACGCGTGGTTCGTTTCAAAATTGTCAGACGAGCGAGAAGTATTTGAAAATGTTAATGAAGCGTGCTTTCCTATAGAAGAAATGAAGACGCCGTGTGAATGCGGAAACAATTCATTGTTGCGATGCGCAAGATGTAATTTTCCTTGTTTTTACGATGTTTATCATCCTAAAGTTTGTAAGACGCTGTAAAATGTTATAAAACGTGTAACGCATAAATAAAATAGCATTACGTAGCAAAAAATTTCTATTAATTTTTCTTTAAAGCGTGAAAATTTTTAATTAATCCTATATTATGAACCTATTTTTTAATTTTCGAGAGCGCGAGAGAAAAAAATACAAAATTTCGAGCAATGATTATGTTAATTTTTTTTAAGTAAATAAATTGCATTCAAAATTGCACAACAACAATACGATAAAAAATTGCTGAGATTGAAAAAAAAAAAGAAATCGGGTCTCGAACCCGAGATCAGCGATTCCCGAGGCGAGCACGTTACCGCTAGGCTACTGCCCGCTTGCTATTTTCATTGCAACGGAACTAGTATATGAAGTATGGGTTAAATTTCGATGGCGAATATCTCAAAAACGAGGACGAGGTGGTACTTAAAATTTTGGGTTTATAGTACCATTGGGTCATCCTACCACCCCACCAAATTTCGTCAAAATCCCTGACCCATGCGACTGGTACTCCCCTTTAGAAATATTTTCAATTAAATATGTTTGAAAGTTTTACGTACAACAAAAGAGTTTACATCTGGAGTAATTACAATTGAGAAATAATGAATTAGAAAAAAATAACAAAAATAGATAAAAATAAAAAATACCTCGCATCGCTGAAAACGATGAAATGCTCGCAATTCCCTTGATGCTGATAAACCCACGGATATCCAAATCTCACGGCCAAAGTATCGATACGACATTCGTCCATTCGTGCGGTCTTGAAAGGTCCCAAATTGCGGTTTTGGGCCCATTCCCTTATCACTGCACTGTTATCTTCGCTCGTAGGATCGCGAAGGTCATTATAGAAAGTGCCTTCGATGTAAATAAAGTTGGATTTATAAATATCCTACAATCACATTAACAAATATTTGCGATGTTCATATATTAACAGAAAAAAATTACTAGAAAATCAAAAACTGAAATAAAAAAAAAAACAACATAATTGTTTCCATCTTTTTGTATTAGTTTCTGAATTTCCAATGTTTTTTTTTTTATTAGTGGGTTAATTAATATAGAATTTATTTAAGAAAAGGGAAAAACCTTTGCATTGGGTTCGTACGGAGCATCTGGATTGTCGCTTATGTCTTTAGCAATAGCCAAATCAGAGTTGCAGTCTATGAGGTCTCTGACTTTTTCCAGTGTTTGAGAACCCAGGACAGCTATAACGCGTGAAAATGTAATTCTTCTTCCGGTTGATGATACAGCTCTACAAGGCTCGTAAACTCTGATAAAAATGATTGTGTCTTTGCCAGGCACTGCGAATGGTCCGTTCGTATCAACTTTCTCATATTTCTAAACAAATATTTCCGTGCGAATGATTAATTATATTTCGCGTACCAGATATAATGTTACTAAAAAATATAGTTTATTATAAAAACTTATAAACTTGAAGAATTGAGAAATTATTGAAATAAAGAAACTTACTATACATATTTCTCCGGTATATTTTATTGCTGCTTTTAACGACGATCGGCTATGTGTCTTGTACGCATTTTCAAGATGCGCCAGTGTTTGTAACTTTGTACCTTGTGGTATTTCAGAGCTTTCAAACTTGCCAATTCCGCCCTTAGTCCCTCTGGGCTTTTCATACTTTCCAAGTTCTCCTGGCACTGTTAGTTTGTCGATGCTGGAATGTGACGACTTAGAAAATACCAATCATTCTACAACTTATGATTATTACTAATTCTATGGACGGGTTGTTCCAACTTCTAGGTAGCTTAGCTGGCAGTTAAAAACATTGACTTGCAGATCTTTAACTGCCAGATAGACTTACCCAGAGGTTGGAACAGCCTGTCCTGTCTTTCTCCGTGACCACAACTGTCCCTTGTCTATTTTTGAAAATTCTTTTTCATTCCACTCACCTGCAATATTCAGCCAACATATCCAATTCTTCTTCACCCAAAGAAGACGGCATAAAACTGGCTATTGATTGTTCACCATTCGCGTGTGCCGGCGTGCACCATTCTTCCGTAATCGCTTCGTGATACTTTTCAAAATATTCTCCGATATGAATTTTTTCGGATGCGATTCCATCATAGACAGAATATATTTCATCCATTATTGTGCTGTTCTGTTCAAAATTTGTTGATAGTTCGATAACAATTAGTTTTATTTGATAGTACGATAAAAATTATCTCAAGCAGCGTTGCTAAACGTTTTCAAAATCTTTCACGTGCACAGGATTTCAAAAAGTTTATAACGATTAGTTTTCATGTTTATTTACAACAGGGGCGAATCACTTTCTGGCTTTAAGAGCTGATTTTTCTAACCTAACCTATAATCTGACAGTGCCACCTGTACCTGTCGAAATTTTTTGTGGAACTTTCGACAAAGTAGTTGGGTTCGTCTGGTTGGTTGGTTCTACGTTCTGTAATGAAAAAGTGTTTGGTAAACAACTAATATTTCGCGTATTGTTCTTAACCTCAAAAATGCTCCCACCGGCAGTTCATCTCCGTCAAGCAATTTTAGATCTTCGAGAGCCAGTGAAATTTCAAGGTTTTAGGGATGAAATTGACGAAGAAGGAAATCTAGAATTTTTACGTTGGGGTCCTGACAAGTTTTTAGAAACGTTAGGCGACAAAATTCTTCCGTTTAGAACAGGAAATAACACAAGAACTTGCGTAAGCAATTTGATGAAACAATAAAGGGATGCAAAAAAATTCTGGGAATAAAAAGTAACGATGATTTTACGCAGGAACCGCAATGGGACGTGAAATGTAACACCGAAGAAATGAAATTGTCCGATTTTATTGAAACTACGAAGCTAGAAAATGATTCAGTTTGGCGTTATTTCGATTACAAATATATGAACCAGTGGTTCGAGACTGAAGCAGATTTTTTAAAATTCATCAATTGGAGAAGATTTGGTTTTGATAAAAATGGTTTTGATTCTACTCTATGGATCGGTGGCAAAAGAGCGCATACTAATTGCCATCAAGACTCCTATGGTTGCAATTTAGTCGCCCAAATACATGGACGGTTCGTTTTAGATATAAATATTGTATTTATTTTTGTCTTTTGATTATACTGCAATAATATAAAACCCTTGAAGGATACACTTCCCTGTTGTAACATAAAGTAAACACCGGGTCCAGATGATCCCAGCATTTTTAAACTGTTGCTAAGTTAAAAGTAATAAATATTCAGGGGTTATATATTTTTTTTTACTGAACCACAGATTTTCAATACTTTTTAATTCATTAAAAGAAAAGTTTCATTTCCGTAGAAAACTATGGCTGCTTTTTCCTCCGGACACGGGTAATGCAATAAAGCCAACAAGAGTCCCTTACGAAGAATCTACAATATACAGTAAACTCAATTTTTTTTCTCCGACGATAGAGGACGAGAAGTTGATAATGAGAATTAAAAAAAATGCCAGACTGGTTGTGCTCGAGCCTGGAGATGTTTTATTAGTACCAAACGGTTGGTGGCACTATGTGGAATCTTTGGATTTCAGTATTAGCATCAATGTGTGGTTGCCTGTAGACCGAGATTATAAGGAAAGAATAAACGAGGCTCTCGTTAAGCTACTCGTTAGGAAAATTAGTCCACATTTGCCTGCGGCTCCTGAGCCTGAATACACTCATGAAGAAGCTGTTGAATTGGTGAGTATTCATCAAACAAATTTAACTTTATGAAATTAGTTTTAATATGTTGTATTTCGAAATTAATTAAAATTGAACTTGGTCAGGCATTAAATAGTTTTTGGTCGAAGAAATAATTTTCAATTGAATTCGTTAGTTGTCTCGCCAACTATTTTTTTTATCATTTCTTTTTTAATCCAGAAGACATTTTCTGGGTAATATTATGTGATGACGTGCCAAATTTTAAAAAGATTCATAGCATTTGAACATTTCACATTTCTCATGATAACTCTAAAACTTTTCTTCCGATTTTTCCTAGAAAATTCTGAATTTCGTTGGGAAGTAAACTCGAAAAGTTTATGTTTCAACGTGGATGACATGAGACAACGGCGTTAATGACGAATATTTTTATTCAATAGGATTAATGGAAAGATTAAAATAGATTTGGCTGTAATAAAAATAATAATAATAATGTTTCCGGAATTAATAAACTTAAAACTTTTACAGATCAAAATGAGCGTATCTGAACTTAAAAAGCATAGCGAATCGCGCTCGAGCTCTCCATCTAGGGTTAAAAAAATAAGACCGAGTCCTTGGACAGCTCAAGAATTGGCGAAAGAGTATCCAAAATGTGTAAAATTGTTGCCTGAATTGACGCAAGAACATTTACGCAAATGGTTAATAAACAACAGAGAACGTTTTCCGGAAATTGAAATTCCTCACAGTGATTCGGACGACATAGCTTTGATTGATATCGTCAATGCTTTGTGTAATCGCGAAGTGATTAATAAAGTGTCCGAATTGCTCCTCCATGATAGATAGTTGAAAGATTACGATTTTTGTTGTGTAAATATAATAAAAACTATTTTTTGAAAATCCCACATTTTATTCGCCTATTGCTGACCAGATCCTGAATTATTTTCAGCATAAAAAGTATTGCGATTCATTTAAAATTATTTGACTGGAAAAAGAAGTTGACGCTGCGGTACGAAAAAATTCGAAGATTCAAAATCGTGCCAAAAGATTGAAAAAAACTTGTTCTTGCAGACGGTGTTTGAATTTTTTCATAAATTTATGAAAATTCAATTAAATATTACTCGTATTAGACATCGTGTGGTGATAACTGAGTGAATTTAATTTAATATTAATTATTGTATGTAAATAAAATTTGGTAACGTATTTTCATGTCATTTTAGCCGCGTATTTCCGTATAATATTTATAACATAACTTGATAATGTATGCTCGGCAATATTAGGACGAAACATTTGAAAAACAGTGAATAAGACCGCCAAATTGGCAGCCATCTTTTGTATCAAATACTAAAAATAGAAAAAGTTCCGCAAGTTCGCAAGTTTGACGGCCAAGAAGATTGACGTTTGTAATTGTAAACACGAGTGTTTAATGAATAAATGAATAAAGAGGAAACATCGGTAATGGGGTTACTGACGGTATTGAAGAAGTTGAAGCAGAAGGAAAAAGAGACGCGGATTCTAATGCTGTACGTATTACGAAAACAAGAATTTTATCGAATATTTTGAGGTTACGTAGAGTATTTTTTTCGTCTCGTAAATCGAACTTTAATGGACAATGATTTTTTTTGGAAAGTGGTCTCGATAATGCTGGGAAAACTACTGTATTGAAAAGAATAAATGGGGAGCCGATTGACACGATTTCACCGACTCTCGGCTTTAATATCAAAACTCTTGAACACCGAGGCTACAAATTGAATATTTGGGACGTGGGTGGCCAAAAATCGTTGCGTTCTTATTGGAGAAATTATTTCGAATCGACCGATGGTCTTATTTGGGTCGTGGACAGTGCCGATCGTCGTCGTTTGGAGGATTGCAAAGCGGAGCTTTACAAATTGCTTCAAGAAGAGCGTCTCGAAGGCGCTAGCTTGCTCGTCTTTGCCAATAAACAAGATTTGCCCGGAGCTTTGTCGGCTCCAGAAATCGCAGAAATTCTAGAACTGCCAAGCATCAAAACTCACCATTGGCAAATTTATAAATGTTCCGCCATTACCGCTGAAAATCTATTGGAAGGAATTAATTGGATCGTCGATGACATCGCTGCTAGAATTTTTTATCTTGATTAAAAAAAAATATTACTGAACAATTATTTCACTCTTCACTGACATTTATCACTAAAAATTTATTTATTGTTACGCTAATTCCATTTTTTTATTTTTCTATATACACTCGACATTATTAATGTATTTAGATTAATATGAAATCTGACGATTAAAAGTATTCAGATGTAAACTGCAAACTGTCATTCTATACCACTCATAATTTGACCCGTCGCACAGCAGTTTTATTTTTTACAATTATCTCAAACTTTTTGTCTACTTTTCAATCTAAAATAATCAGAAGATATTATAATTTTCGGATATTCAGAAAAATTCGTTTAAGTTTTAAAAAGTAAGGAAATTCCTTGAAATTATGAAATTTTCTTAAATAATCTGGAATTTTGCTGAGTCCCTTACTTTTCTAGAAATTTTTATAATTTAATCAGTCTGGAAGGTTCCACAATTGTTGAGAAATTTCATCTATTTCCGAAAAAAATTTAGGCAAATTCCTTGAATTTCTGGAATATGTCCTCGAATAATTTTGAATTTTTCTACAAATATTTTTTTCGTTTTTAGAAGGTTCTGGAATAAATTAGAAAATTTCTTGAGATTGTGAACCATGATCACAAATGTTCTTGAACTTTCCACTTTTTCTACAAAAATATTCTCTTATTTTATTGAGTGAGATCATTTTAAAGAATTCATTCAAAGAATAAAACGTAATTTTTGTATTAAAATACATTTTAATAAAAATATAATTTCTACATGTTTATCAACTTGTTTAATTAATGGATTATTACTAAAAATAAGCTATTTCGAGTCGCGATCTTGAACGCTTTTTCTAGCACTGCTTCTTCTTTTGTTAATAGTACTTTTTCTTCTACTTCTTCGCGATTCTTGAGGCGGTGGTCGTGTTTCAGGGAATTCTTTCAAGTAACGTTTTTTCAAAGCAGTCAAATCAACTTGACCCATTCCAACCTCGAACGCTTTTATTATTTCATTGATGATCGACTGGCTCAATTTGAGTTTGAATTTTTTAATCGATTTCTTGAAAACATCTGAAAAATTAGTTTTATTTATTCATGACGAAGGTTCATGCAAAGTTTGGGTTTGCTACGAAAAATCTCGATATTTTAACGTAGACGTTATTAAAATATATGAATGGATTTTAAACAAATGTTGAACAACATTGAGCGAAGGGGAACGAGCAAGTACATTTTTTAAAATAAATTTTGATAAATATTAAGTTGAATTCAAATTTTTCAAATGCGATGAAATTAAAAAACAAAAAACGATATTGGAAAAAGGACCTGAAGCAACAACTTCGTCGTTGAGGCTGAGCACAAAGTGGCCAAAATCTTTGCTCAGCTTTTTTTTCTTTGGGTTCAAAGCTTCGTAATGGGCTCTTCTGAGAAATATTTTTTGCGTGTCAGGTCCGTGCAATTTATAATTGCTGAGAATTCCGCCCAACTTGATAGTCAACGAGGGTTTCTCATTTTTTAATATTTCCAAAGATGATAAAATTTCCTTTTCGGCCCAAACATTTTCCAAATCGAGAAACTCCAATTTGAGATTCGGCGATTTGAAGGGACTGACAGCGTTGACCAGTTCCAAAGCACCCGAAGCTCCCAAGGGATTATTTCCCAAACGCAGAATTTCGAGGTGTTTGTTGCTTGACAAAGCTGAAGCTATTTGATTTGCGTCGGTCCCTGTGAATCTATTTCCTGTCGCAATTTTATTTCGAATTTTTTATTTTGTTATTTTTTATTTATTAAATTTATTTAATATTTTTTTTTCATCGAAATATTTTACTTCATTAATCCAGATGATTTTTTTGCTTCGATTTAATCAAATATTTTTTTCGAATTTGTTTTTTTTTGCTACCCAAACGAACTCAAACGAGAGTGAAGTAAAAAAAATTCGTACTTATAATTCACAAAAATAAATATTTAAAAACAATTTTACATTTTTTACCAGTCAGATCGAATTCCCGAAGTTTTTGCGATTTGCTGAGGTAGTAAGCTACAGAAGGGGTGGTTTCCGATCCTAGTCCATTTTCAGACATATTAAGATACTCTAGAGTTTTATTCTTGGACAAGCCTTGAAAAAAAGTATCTGCAAAAATTCTGTGTGCCAAATGATTTTGGGATAAATCGAGACTTTTTAGGGATTCGGTTTGAGCCACCATCGCGCTGAGATAATCGGCTCCTTTTTCTTGTAATTTATTATTTGCCAAATTAACATTTTCAAGGGTTTTGTTGAGATAGATCGGGCTCGCGATTAACTCAAGGCCCTCATCGCCGATCTCGCATCGACTCAGATTCAGGTCAGTCAGGGCTGAAGCCGTTGCTATTCCATTTTGCAAATTTTTTACACCTTCTACTCCGATTCGACATCCTGTTAGATTGATCTGCGATATTATTTCGTTCGTTAGTAACAATTGATTCAGATAGTAACAAGCATCGGCCGTCAACCAATTTTCCTGAAAAATATAAAACAAAAATAAAATACTATAATTCGCAATAATTTTTTAAAATATGATAATTCATTGACTTATAAAGTTTCGAGGGAGAACTAATGAAAACCCAAAAAGCCCATGACACTTGCAAGAAGTCAAATGTTAGAGATTAACATTAAACATAACATTAAATTATTAACATTAAATAATTAACATTAAAAACAACATTAAAATAGTTTTAATGTTTTTTTTTTTTCAAGATTCTCATAATAAATTTCGTAAATCTCATTAGTTAAGTAAATTTAATTTTTTCACCAATTTAATTAAATTTTATCTCATTAAAATTAAAGAAGAAAGCAAAAGTAACGTTGAAATATTTTTAATGTTGTTTTTTTTTCACGATTCTCCCATTAAATTTATTGTTATTTCGATTATCCGTAACGGTGAATCCTTGCAGGTTTCACCGTTACGGATAATCATGAGCGTCAATTTTTGGATAAAAATGATAGAAAATTTAATGATTAATAGAAAAAATGAAAGCTATAAGAAAAATAATAAAAGGGCAAATAAGTTTTTTAACAGCATAATAAAATAATTTCTAAAAATTATTATTAAGTAGCTAATAAATTATTAAGTAGCTAAATTTCTCTGGAGCAATTTTTTTGGCCAATAATTGTTGGATAATTCAGTTCTAATTAGAACGATAAACAAAAGAATTCTTTATCGTGATGAAATTATTAGGTAAAATGATTCTCACGGTTAAGTCGATGATTTGGATCGAGGTATTTTGGTCAATGGCTTCAACGATGACCTGAATGATTCTAGGATCGATGCCATAGTAACGTAAATTCAAAGTGTCAGTTTGAAGCATTTCGTTCATCGATTTGATCGGCCTCAATCCCATTTCATTTGCGAGGTCGAAGAATTTTTGTATTCCATCGTCCTTGTACGTTTTTGATGATCGGTGGGTCGACCAAAATGTTTCCGATTTTTCATCTCCAGGAAGATCGTCGTCGACGTCGAGCTTCAGCTGCGAATCACTTATATCGATATTTTTTAGACAAATGTCACTGTCATCTTCGCTGGAGATTTCTCCAACTTTTTCCTCTTCGGCTTCGCAACTTAGCTCAGTTTTGATCGATTCGCCGTCTACGACTCTTCGTAATTTCATCTAAACATTCGAGAAAAACAATGTTTCTGGTCTTTTGAAAAGAAACAATTTATTTTGAAGATAAATTATGAATAATCCGAAATTTGGCTTTGAAAAATTCCATTTTTTTCCAAAAATATCTAAACAGGCCAATAATAGAAATTTTAAACTGAAAGTTCTATTTTGATATCCCAATTAAGATACTTCGTTCATTTTAATATTTATTAATTTATCATCCAATAAAAATAAGTATTACAAATATTTCGGATGAACAATAAAAAAAAGCTTTAAAATTGCACTCGTTATTAAAATGATCGTTCTTTGACTTAATATTTCTCGTATTTTTGTTGCTGAATTTGTTTTTCACACACTGCATTTATCACTTTTGTGACAAATAAATAATTGTAATTATTAATATCTTATAGAATCGAATGAATGAAATTTAATAAAATTGAGAAATTTACGCCCATGAGTTTCCGAAATTTTTCCCTCTTCTCTTGTTCGCGAATCGCAGCTTCCCTTTCTCTCTGTTTTCTTAAATATGCTTGATAACTCTCGTAAGGAACTCTCGTAAGCCGTTTAGTTTTTCTACGCGTTACAATGATCAACTCTTGCGGATCAGTAATTTGTGTCTCGGACAATGATTCATCATCGTCCTCCTCATCTTCATCGTAATATTCATCACCCCACTCGTCTCCAACGTCTCCTGCAAAGACAAACTCCGTGGCCTGGACAAAAGGGAGTTTGTTGATTGATCGATTAATAAGTTTTTCTGTGTTAAGGAAATGTTTATAAGAAAAAGAAAGCTGGAAGAGCGGTTGGTCTAGTGGATAAGGGCTCGGGCTCGCACGCCGTGGGTCCCGGGTTCGAATCCCGACCAAAACACCAATGAAAAATTGAGATTTTTTTCACGTGTTTCCACTGTAATCCCGGGTGGTTTGGACTCCACCTTTATAAAAATCATGTCCAGACATCGCTGTGATGCCTCAGCGGTCGGTGTACGGCCCCGGGTGCCTCCGTGGACGGTTCTCATCGTGCGGACGGTGGCGCCCTCTAGCAGTGGTACTGGCTAGCTCATTGCATTACAGCTGAGGAGGAGGTACCTTTGTTCGCATTGCTACCCGGGGAAATTAGGTACCGGTTGTATCGGCAAGGTTTTCTGCAGTTTCCCTTCGCCCTCGGCAAATGCGATACAGTTGGGGATAAGTCGGCTGCAGCCGTACAGGGGGGTGTCTTTGGAAAGGGGGGGGGGGGGACAAGCTAAAAAGGGGAGAACCCTGGGCAATGGCAAATACAATAAAATAAAAAAAAAAATATAAAAAAAAAATAAAGGACAAATGATAGAATGAAACACAAAAACCACAAAGATAACAAAAGATAAATGTACAATTTATTCATCGAAATGATGACAAAAACAATAATAACGGTATATAAATCTACGATAAAAATCTGAAATAAGATTAAAAATGAAAATAGTTATAAAAGAGGAAAAGAAAGAGAGAGTCTCTACTCTATAAACCGGATTCGCTTAATTATTCGATCAAGTTAATCTCTTTTATTCGTTCGAACGTGTACGAAACGTAGAAACTTTTGTGTTCTCAAGCAAAATAATGTTCTCGTAAAACGTTCTACTATTTTTGTGAAGTTTTTTTTTCGCCAGCAGTGAAGTTTTTAATTATTATATATGAAGACTGCAAAGTTAAAATTAAAAATACAATTTTTCAAAAAATAATGTGACCCAAATTTTCATTTGCTTATTTATAACATTTTTAATTGTTATTGGAAATAGAACTTTTGAATAAAAATGCATAAATAAAATAAATATAGAATTTTTTAAATAACGATCGTCCCATCTTTTACGAAATGTTTTTTATTATTAAAATTAGAAGTGGCAGTAAAAATGCGAGAATTTGATAATTATTCATTAATGGATTCGCACTCAACGTTCATAGATTCGAACAATAATTATCGATTAGAATTTCAGGAAAAAATGAGTGAATATTGAGCGGATGAACGTAAAAAAAGAAAAATAAAAAAAATAATGGATCCAGCCTCTGAAAGAAATGTTTTGGTTAAGAATTTAGGTTATGAGAAATTGAGCTATTTCAAATTATTATCAAATTCAAATTATTCATTAAAATAAATTTTAATGAATTTGGGACTAAAAAGAAAAAAAGGCCACTGTGAAATCATTGAAAGCATGTAAAATACTGTTGATTTAATTTTTTAAGACTGACGAATTTTTTTGACTTGAAAAAAATAAAAATGTAATTTCATTTCACTACGAATTTCACATTCTTTATTAACATTCATTTATATTTTTTTACGTACGTAATCCACCATGACGGCTGATAATCTCGAAAAAATATCCTCGATTATATTAACTCGGATAAAACGTGGAGGATAAAAAAATGTCAAGTTACGAAAATGACAGAAATTTGACAGTTGGTCGGAGGCGGAGAGGGGGTGGGAAAAAGAAAAAAAATGTTAAGAGGCGCATCAGCGAAGCGAGAGATATTTAATTTCACGCTTTTGGCGAATAATCGCGATCGCATTAGTCAACCGTCATCATCATTATCATCATCATCATCATCCTCACAATACATACAGAGAATGCTCTCGTGATAGCGCTTCGTAATAGCGCAGATGGCTCAAGGAGAATCTCTTGCACACGCAATAATAATTTCTTTCATTTCGGTGCAAAATTCTCATCTCGAATTATTCTCTCGTGTGTGCGCGCGTGGAATTGCGAAAAAAACCGTTACTCAGAAACGAGGAGACAATTTTTTTAATCTGCTGCTTCGTGAAAAGAATTAGCGAAAGGGTGTTACGAATTTGTCTTTTTTTCTTAAATTACTCTTTTCAATTTGTAGAATTCTTAATTTTTGGTATTTTCGAAAGGCTGAAGAAGAGCAAAAATTAAGTTATTTCAAAATTCTATCGTTAGATTTTTTTCTATTGTAATTTTCGTTTAAAAAAAAAATAACGATTTTTTTTCTTTTTATGCGCAGTTACACCAGTGTGAATTATTATTTTTTCACTGGATTGAATTTACGAAATGATAATAAAAGAATTGTTCGTACAACGAGTAACGGAAAAAAGTGAGGATCGTTGCTTCTCACGCTTAAATTTTTCTTTAAAAATTTGAAGTATGGAATGCACGAAAAAAATAATTATTTACATTAGGGCGTAAATAGTTCGGTGAAAATTCTCTGTGGAATTCTCGGCTCGTGTTTGGGATATGAAAACCGTTATACGTAACAGTGAAGAGGAGGAGGATTACTAATGTTTTTAAATATCTTTTCATGGGCATTTACATGTATTTAGAAACTTGATATCCTTGTCTACGAGACTCTTTTCACATTTTCAACCTTATATTTTAATTTTTAATTTTGTTAATTGAACGTTTTTCGATTGATTCATTTTGTTACGAGATCTTGAAGTAAAAACCGTTAATGAAGATCTCATGATATTTGAATTCCATTTTTAATCAAAATAACACTCAGTCTAAAATTATCGAGTTTTATTAACTACTCAAATTTTATTTTTATTTGCGCAACCAGATTTTTCTTCGTATTAAAATAATAATAATAAAAATAATGACATTAAAATATTATTTTGATAATTCATGACTTTTCTATTTTTCAAATATTCAATTTGTTATTAATTTTTAAGTTCTGCAGATCTGTTCCATTTGTTTGCATTCAATGAAAAAAATCTGTTATTCTTTTTTGTCAAAAAAAAAAAAAAAGACATTGTGGAGTAATTCAACAAAATAAAAAAAATGAATCAGCTAAATTTCTAATTATCTCGTCGGTTGCGTCGGATTGTAATATTAAGAAGAAAAAAAAGGATTGATAATAAATTTTGATATTTTGGATAGAGTAAGAACGCGAAGAAAAAATAAAAGAGTCACACAAATAGAGAAATTTTTGGATGGAATTTTAAATTATTGTGCTTATCAATTACGAAGAGATTGAAGATAAACGTCTCGTTCTCTCGAGGGATTATGTCGAAGAGGCGACTTTCCCAACTTTTACTGCCACTTTTTTTTCCACTCCAGGGGACATTTTAAAAATAATGTCTCAATTCTCGAGTTCGTCTGTCGGCAGGTTCTTACGATTAGACAAATATATACATATATACGGTCAGTGTAAATTGACCTTTCATTAATCACAGCCATTGAATCCCCGCAGAGTTCATACGAGATTAGAAATTTCAAAAATTCGTGTTCATTTCGAAGAAGTAAAGAAAAAGTATTAAGACTTAAAAAAATAAAATAAATCAAGATTTTTAGTACGAGATGACACGGAGACGTTCACACGTCTCGTTTAATTCGTACGATGTAACGAATGACTCATGTTCCTCTTGCTCTTTCATCAAGTGGTTCCTACCGTCCATTGTATTCTAATTTTCAGAGCGAACGAGATACTTCAATTAATAATTAAACGTCACCTATTTAGGAGTCTGTCGAAGCTCTCATTGGTTCATAGGCCAGGGACATTGGCCCTCTCACGGCCTCAAGTATATGGGTCATTTCGTGTTGAAAAAATTTTTGCTACATACTTTTTTCTGGATAGTAAAAATACCAAAATAATTTCGCAACTTTTTAATAAAAGTTCATTTTTAAATAAATGTAATAAATAAAGATCAATAAACTTCATTGATTTTTTAAGAGATTAATATAAAGAGTCACTTTTTTGGATGAACAAATTAAATGGGACGTTTTGCATATTAATTTGATTGAATTTGTAACGAAATTTCCGAGAGAGTTGAATGGGAAAACAAAAAATTATATAATTAAAAGAAAAAAAGTATAAAAATCATTTCTTTACGTGAGAAACATATAATAAATAGTGTCATCGGAGGTCAATTAAGGTAGATAAAAATGCATGTTTAGGTATTTCTGTCGTGGAGCATTGAGTGGTATAAATTAGCTAGAGTCGTTGGAATCTTTAGGGAATTTCAACTTTTTTTAGTTTCTTCCCTCGAGTAAAGAGTCTCTCGCGTTCTCCGACACGTTCGCGTAGGAAGAAGAATCCTCTGGTTGTCGTCGGTGCTTTGCTCGTTTCAACCACTACGTGCCTTTTTCCCCAGCGTGCTTTCCACACGCCCTTCTCTCTCTCTCTCTCTCTCTCTCTCTCTCTCTCTCTCTCTCTCTCTATCTCTTTCCCTCTTTCACTCTTTTTCTCTCCTTCTCCTCAAGTTCTCCTTATATTTGCAAGCCGCTAGTTCGTAGCTCGCATCTACTCCCGGAAATCACGTTTTTGTCTGTGAGATTCCGCGATCTCTGTGATTTGAATGCAAGGTACATCAGGCGATTCGAACTTAACCGAGAAAAGAAAAAAAAAACGAGAGAGAAAAAACTATTATCGTCATTGGCCAGTTATTCTCATGCACTTTTGCCAAGATTTCTGGAATAAAATGTTTTTTTCTTCATGAAGCTCCGATACGTGATTAGCGATGCAAAAAAAAAACGAAGCATAATTCAATAAAATTTGAGTACTCCGATTTGAAATAATTTTTTTAGGCTGCAGAAAAAACGTGGCAATATAAAAAAAAAATGTTAGCCCGTAAGAAAGTTCAACGAACTAGTGAAAAAATGTATGCAAATAAAAAAAATCGATTGGCAGCTAAAAAAAAAGAAAATTCACGAAAAATCGGTGTGAACATTTTCCCAACAACATTTTCCTAAGAATTATTATTTTCAGAAACTTTTTTCGTTATCGAGCCGAAAAAATATGCGTTTGAAAATCGATAAAATTAACGCACACATTCATAAATTTACGAGTTTGAGATGAATTTGATGACAGCGAATTTTCAAAACGATTTTTCCTATCACAAGATCCAAAAACGAGCATTAAATCGATTTTATCGAGCCATTGGAATTCCTTCGGTAATAAAGTTGGCATTCCTTCGGCAAGATTCCTTCGATAGTAAAGTGAAAAAGGGTAGAGGGCTTTTTAAAATAAAGTTGGACAAATCGAATTGTATTTTTTTTTTTTTTTTAATTGTACTTTTTATTGAAACGCTTTTTTTTCATCATCGTTATACTTAACGTTTTGGGGAGGGTAAAAGGAGTGGGAAAGGGGGCGTGGGGATGTATAGGACAAGGGGTGGATTTGAGGGAAAATAAGGAGCATATTTACACGCACTCGTTCACTCAAATATATATATATATGTGTGTGTAAATATATAGATATACATTACATATATATATATATACACACACACACACATATACTTCGAAACAATCATGATCATTAGACGCACAGTTGGATATCCATACAGTGGGGGTTGTTTTTTTTTTTAAATGATTTATATCTCTTTCTCTTGTACGCGCGAACTGGTGTCTTAAAAAAAAAAAAAAAACACACTAATAATGATCGTTGCACGATCTCGCTTAAATGTGAGACCGTTCAGTCTCGAAACTAAATTGCCCTTTCGATGATCCGGGAATAATTAATGAGGGTGAATCGAAAAACAAAAAAAAAAACACGAAAAAAAACAATATTCGAAATAATAATACAATATATAATAATATATAAATCGATCTATCTATTCGCATATAATAATATATAGTTCCTCTTCTTTTCGTTACAAAATAAAACAAAAAAATCTATTATATCAAATTTGTTTTTAAGGCACGCTCGTGCCTTAAAAATAAACATTACGTGCTACGCTGGCGAATAATTATTATTTCCGTGTCTCTGCAGGGAGAGTATTCAAGGAGTGGAAAAAGAAAAATTGTTGGGACACGATAGGATTGCACATTTGATGTCGGGGGGACGAAGTTTTAAAAAAATAATTGTAATCGTATTGAGAAATAATAATAATAATAATAATAATAATAATAATAATAATAATAATAATAATAATGATAATAATATTAATTATAATCGGTTGTATTTACAATTTATGTCGAAATTTTTATTATTTGTCGAGGAAAGATTTGTAATCTTACTTCGATTACATAATTCTATTTTTTCGACGGCTCGCAAACGTTTCAACTATTTATAGATAATTAATAGTACGCTTTTTTTTGTGTGTATCTCTCCTCCGCAATGCTTCTCGTGTTTTGCCACCAACGCCCTCGAAGGCAGGGCTTTGACAAACGTTTTACAATTATTTCGTCATATATATATATATATATATATATATATATATATATATATATATATATATATATATATATACGTATATGTAGTCTAGCTGGCTCTTTTTCTTCGTATGCAAATAGCGAGTGTTTATAAGGATATTTTATCTATGATACATACATCTATATATATTTGTTTCTTCTTTTATTTCTCGCTTCCCTAACGCGTGGGTTTGTCGATCTCCTTCGAAACAATAGAACTTTTTTTTTGCGCATCCATGCAACTACACGCTGCACAAACGAAGGAAAAAAAAAACAATTGATATAAAAAGAAAATCGAGGGTGGCGAAATAATTATAATGAAACGAGGAAATCTTTAATTTGTGATGCATTAGCCTGGTGCAAATTGTATATGATTCCTTCGTACAAATGAGTATCACAATGTCGTCTGGAGGAACGTACTAAACTGCCTGCTATGTTTATTATTTATTTTCTTTATTATTATTATATTTTACTATTTATAATATTCATTTATCAATGTAATTGGCAATTTCCAGGACACTGGCTTTTTCTAAAGATCCATTAATCAGCAATTATTGCTATAAAATGAGTAGAATATTTGTGAAAAATTAAGTCCAGATCTGACTGAATTGCAACGTTATGAATTTGATTTTTTTTTGTCTCTAATAAAGTGAAATAATTTACAGTTAAATCTGATTATTTATTTAACACGAGTTTCTTAAGTTTCATATCCATTCGTGTCATCACGAACTTCAACGTACTTTGAATCGTTAATAAAATTGATAAAATGCTTAATAGAAACTGTCAAATGCCAGGAAAGTTGTGAAGGAT